>CAIGRT010171308.1:0-14126 GCA_903798405.1 Fraxinus platypoda | reverse complement strand
AAAAAAAAAAAAAAAAAAGGCCCTACATAGTACAATAATTGAAAGTGCTACCTTGCAACAATTAAAAGTTGGGCTACATTTACCCCCACTTCTTTTTATTGTACCTTCCATGAGCTCAAGATAACGCACATGTAAGAGTACAAAAATCTTTTTTGTCATTTTTTGATAATTTTCATCTACCTTCATTGAATTTTCAGCAATGTTTTAACTGAGATCACTAAGTTTTAATTTATTTTAAATTGATGACTAAAATTTAATTAGTTTTAAATTTCGTCACTCTGTCACACGTCATGTTCCAAATAAAAGTATAAGAATCTTACTACATGTATATCAAGATTTCTATTAGTCTCCAAACTTGAACCATGTTGTAGTTTCCTGCTCAACACTTGTGTATGGAGAATCTTGCTACATGTACATCAAGATTTACATAATGAATTACATAATGTCACATAACACTCTACCATTTGTCAATTTAAAATACAATCAATTTTTTTTATCTAATCTTTTCACTCTACATCATATTATGTAATCCATTATGTATATTTTTTTTATACAAGTCGCAAAATCCAAAGTAAAAAAGGAATTTGTATTTTTGTTTTAATCTAAGTATATCGTCCAATTGTCCATGACTCGATAATTCATCCACTCAAGTTCTTAAACTTGAAATCACAATAAAAGAAAGTTTTCAATAATTTCCACAACTAAAATTACTTATCCTCACATGTTAACATCAATATTCTTAGTTGACATTCTATTTCTATATTTTTGAGCCACATTATTTTGGAACAATGTATGTTGGAATAGTAGATTGATGGAGAATGTGTAGTTGAAAAGGACGGAAAATTTATTGATGTGATGAAAATATTATTTTATTAAAGAATGTGTTGTTGAAAAAGAATAGAAAAATGAGAATGAAAA
The DNA here is from genome assembly GCA_903798405.1 of Fraxinus platypoda. Taxonomy (NCBI): domain Eukaryota; kingdom Viridiplantae; phylum Streptophyta; class Magnoliopsida; order Lamiales; family Oleaceae; genus Fraxinus; species Fraxinus platypoda. Next base: position 13,208 of record CAIGRT010171308.1, on the reverse strand, counting down.
TTTTAACGTAGCTTAAACATGGGCTAAATGAGTGCATTTTTTTTTTCTTCACGTAATTAATGGTAAAATGCATGTATCATAAATTTATAGACTTTGATTTGATATCATATCGGATGATAGGACTTGTCCTAGGCCAAACCCTTTCCTATGCCAGGGGGGTGTTTTGAGTGCAAAGTGGAGAAAATAATGAAGGTGGATAGTAGATGAGGGCCACAATATTTGGCTTTTTATAAGAAAGCATGCCAATATTTTTATTCCTCATTTTCCTCGTTTCTCAACTATTTTTGATATTTATTAATTTAATTAGTATTATATATGATGTCTTATCATGACACGATTGAATTAAGGCAAATGTTAGAGGGTGTTTGGTAGAGATTAAAATTAGATTTTTAGTGGATTGTGATATAAGTTTTTGAAATTTGTGATTGAAAAGATGTGGGACTCATATTTCTACACTAATTATAATTAACAAAGACTTTAACCTAGATTAAAATCTGATTTTAGTCCGGCCCAAACAGACCCTTAATATCCACCTACAGTTTTCCATTGATAGATATCAAAAAAATTTTAACATCTCGATAAATTATGTCAAAGAGAGTCAATTCAATAGTTAATTTTAACCACATATTTTATGAGATTTACAATTTTTTAATCATATATTTCATCAATCTTTATCAAAATATACTAAAAATCCAATTTAATTCTCAGCAAACAAGAGCATTATATTTTTTATTTAATAAAGAGTTGGGATGTGTCAAATGTCAAGAATATATTAAGGGTACAACAAATCTTAATTCATCCAAAAACTTTCAAATTGTTGATGTGGTAGAAATAACTTTAAGTAAGGTTCTCTGAATGTATAATTGTTATCACGTCATCAATGAGAAATTTTTATCATGTTTATTGTGGCTAAGAGATCAAATTTGATTTGACGAATATGTTACCTTGTATTTTGTTTTCCTATGTTCTAGATGGTTACTTGAGTTGATTCCAAAGAGATTCCGATACCAACTAATGGATTTCGATTTCTTTTTCTTTTTCTTTGTTTATTTATTTTTTATTTAAAAAGAATAGAAATTTGTCTTTTCCACTGATTTAGAGTACTTTTTATGAATAAAAAAATTAGGAATTTAAGCATTTATTTTTGAATGATGCTAAATGACCCGCGGGGATGACCGCACCCTCACAACCGAGGTGAGGGTCCCACGTGAATAAAATAATCCCGACCCCCCAGGTGTGTGTGTGCGGTCAACCCCGAGGGCATCCACGCGGTTCGTCTAGCATGGTGCTGGCCCGCGGGGATGACCGCACCCTCACAACCGAGGTGAGGGTCCCACGTGAATAAAATCATCCCGACCCCCCTTGTGTGAGTGTGCGGGCAACCCCGGGGTCCTCCACGCGGTTCGTCTAGCATGGTTCTTTATTTTTTCTCTAGCCCGTACGGTTTTCCATATTTTAAATAAAAGTAATCCATTTCATCATGATCTAATAATAAACAATAATAGGTCCGCTGTCTCTTTGAGGCATGTTTGGTAAGTTCAATTAAATATAATATAATATATGTAATAATTAGTTATTTACTTTAATTTACTGCTCGACATATTAAAATCCTTATTTTAATGTCCCAGTCGTACTCAACCCCTGTAGTCCTTTTCTCTCTTCCATTATGTTACATTGTATTTACGCAACCTTAATTTTGGGTTATGACTAGTAGCACAAGTAGGTACATTTAAAGTTTTTTTTGGTGAGATTTCTCCTAAAAGCAAGATAAATAATTGTAAAGTATTGTTAAAACTTTTCATTTATCAAACCTATGGATATGAAAAATTAGAAATATTTTAGAGTTAATTGTTCTAATGATCATTGAATTTATGTTTGTGTTTTCGATTGTTCACTGAAATTTAAAATATCGAGTTTTGACCATTAAATTTATCTAAATGTAAGACGCTATTCGCTGACATAACATCTGTTTCAAATCTTAAACAGAATTAGTGACGCGGCTAACAGAATGCATATGTGGTGCTCTGTCACGCCATTAACAAATAGTCATGTAAGAAATCGTCTTTCATTGCTCACTAACTTTGGAAAACGTCTTCGATTGTTCATTAATAAATTTAATTAAATGATGCAGCGCCACATGTGCATTCCGTTAATCACGTCACTAATTCCGTTAAAGATTTAAAAAAGGGTGTTATGACAATGACTAACATCCAACGCTTGGATAAGTTTAGTGACCAAAAGTTGACATCTTAAACTTTAGTGAGTAATCGAAGATACAAACATAAGTTTGGTGACCCACAATTAGCTTAATATTTTATAGGACGAATTGATAATAGTAGTGAACCATCCCGTAAGACCAAATTTTGTTGTGGGCGCACACCATTTTATTCGACATTGAACTCAACTTCCTATTCACCCATAAATATTTCATCACACAAATACACAATATATAGGAGATCCCGCAAACTAATTTCACATCACTTTAAATGTTTTGCAACGCATCCTCAAACAGTTCTACTATGTGTACAGAAAATTTTTGTCAGAATACACTTGACAATTTTTTATTCGATAATNTACAGAAAATTTTTGTCAGAATACACTTGACAATTTTTTATTCGATAATAGCAAAAAAAAAAAAAAAAAAAAAGACCATCCAGATGTTCCCATGTCTGCGTATGGTGAAATTCTGACAGTTCTGTTCATGTGCAAGCAGAGAAATCGTTCTCAAATTTTAACAAAAGTTGACTACCGACCACATTAGAGAACCCATTTTCCGAGGTTCATTCTTTTTTCATTTGGTACATCCCCACTACTTCCAAGTAAATTTCATTTTCGGTCACCGACTAGCAGCGAAATCTTAGTTGCATCATTGAGTTTTAATGGTCTCAATTGGATCACTAATCTTTAATTCAATTTCAAATTTCATCATTCCATCACCATTCGTCTTCCAAATTAATGAGAATTGTTTAGTTGACAACTATATCATTATAAATCTTCCACTTAATTTTTGTGTGCACTATGGTAATTTACCACTACACCATGTCATAAAGTGTCAAAAAAAAAAAAAAATACGTATTTCATTATTTTTAATTTAATGATATTTTTATAATTTTTATTTTCATTTTTTTCTCGGATGCCACGTAATACGTGGAAGATTAGTTACGATATTGTTGTCTAATAAGCAATTTACTTAAGTTTGAAGGATAATATGTGACAAAATGCGATGTAGTGGTGAAATGTGTTTATGCATGCACACATGTTTTTCGTTTATGCATCAGAAACTGGACAAAAACTTGGTAGAGTGGGTTTTCTGTGTGTTGTGGCTCATTCAGCGTGAGAGGGACGAAATTGAGAATGGCAGGGTGCCACGTGATGCTTGTCGGATCTTGGAGCCTGTGCTGGTCTTTTGTTAGACGTGGGAAATACTGATGCGGGTGCTTTTAGTCTTTTTCAGAGCCGAAACCAGGCTCCCTTGAGCTGAATTCTGATGCAATCTTGTATGGGAAGCTGGGGTCAACAGAATAAAAAATCGGAATAAATCACGAACAGAATGTAATTCGAGCTCACCGACATCATCACGTGTTCTCCCTTATAAAAAAAAGGGTTATGCTATATGTACACCCAATTTTTTACATAATCTTTTACCTACACTCACAATAGGGTGTAGTGACCACACATTTGAGAGTTTTTTATTCACGTGGACCCCACGCGCATGTGAGAGGGTGACACATTTTCGGTAACCCCCATTCGGTACAAATAGAATTATCAAAAAAAAAAATTTTGTCTCTTCAGAAAGTAGCACAACAATCAGTAAGACGAACTCAACATAGTGTTATATGGTATTTTCGTACTCGAAAATAATATCAAAATTTAGAGAGGTAAAATTCAGAGCAAGAAAGTTTGCAATGAAAATGGTATAAATATTTTGACAGAGACATGCTATTTATAGACCTGTTCATGGTCTTTCGGATATTTTACAAGCCTTTATAGAAACATTCATGCTATAGTGCTAGATAGGTTAACAAAAATGTTGACATAATGTATTGTGTCATTCTAATATTGGACTATTTAAAACACATTCAACTTTTACATCCAATCATCTGCTGTCCTCTACACTTCTGTCATTGCATTTGTCAAGATCCTTCTGGCAAAGATGCGTAATCCTTATAGAAAAGTGGTAACTGACTAACGGTTCAAACAACCTTTAAAAAATGAACATACATCTTTGTTTGGACGGAAACAATGCATTTGTTACGATCGATTAACAGATGTTTGCTATGTTGATTACAGACATTAGTTACATAAAAAAGACATCGATCACAAACGTTCAGAAATTGAAAATTACATAGAAACAAGTCAATGGTTGGGATTTAAAATACCGTTTAGAAATAATTTCACTAACTATTGAAGAATTTGATTAATTATAATTTCACCCAAAAAATTTAAATAAATTTTATCCAAAAAGATAAATGTAGAACAAAAATTCACATGCACGGGCTCCGAACCGAATGGGACTCGGACACGGACATGTCCACAAACCCGTGCTCATACTCGTGCAGTGTAGAGCCGAGCCAAACGGACCGCAGCAGCACGCCTATGAACTTAGTACCGAATTCAATAAGATCTAGATCTCCCCCTTTTCGATGACTAGTGTTACCCTGTGGGCTCAAACTCAATGTCAAACTTCCACAATATAAACCAAATAAAAGTTTTCAAGGTTTCCCACGTGGGACAAGTTTTAGCAAATTCAATCAATTTTTCACTTATTTAAAATTTCATATGGGTAACTTTGATATCAAATATATCATTCAATTTTAAATAGTTTTGACAATTAAATATATAAAATTAATCATCTCGCAGAGTAGAAATTGATGTGTTTGGTCCCATTAATTTCGGAGATGGGTCCTACTGAAATTTGAGTTCAAAGTTAACCCATTTTACTATTTATTAAACAATTTACAACAAGTCCCACATAAATGAAATATATCGACTTTTTCAGAACAATACAACAGCAAATACAAATGAAGGGAAACTGCATTTGAATAAGTAGTCAGAGACTACGAACTTTTCCTAGCAAAAAATCTATTGAATTTACTTGGTCAATCAATAGAAAAATGCTTTGAACCTTCGCAATTCGTGTAACTTAGCAATCGAAGTCATATAGTTCCCTTCGAACACAATTAGTTCTCACATTTATAGATTATTTGGATCTTGGACACCTCTTGGTTCATGATTGTTTTTTTTTTAAATTCATCTTCATATAATCCTTGTAGAAGAGGTTCCTTCTTTCCCACATAGGTGACTCCATAAATAGTATTCTTCTATACTCCACTTGAACGGATCAAAATATAGAGATCATTAAAACCGTAACATAACCTGATTTTCAAAGCCGTTATGCACTGTCTCATCATGGGTAATAAATCTCCCTAATGTGTACCGAGTTTTTCACGGATTGATTGTCCCATTAAACTTGGATATTAAGATCTCTAGTCAACTAGGTTAGGTTGGCACGATGAAAACTCTTGGTTACTTTACCGGTTTTAACCCCATTCCCTCAATGAACTTTTGACTTTTCTCTTATCAAACATTTAATTAGTGGATCTGAAATATTCTCTTTTGATTTCACATAATATAAAAAGATAATATCAATAGAAAGCAATTGTCTAATGATATTACATCTATGATGTATATATCAAGATTCACCGTTATTACATGGCTTTTTGAGCCTTTCTAATTGTTGATTGACAATCACAATGGATACATATAGCAAGCACATGCTTTGTCCAACATAAAATTTCTTCTAGAAAGTTTCGTAGTCATTCGGCTTCTTCCCTAGCTTTATCCATCGCAATGAAATCAGATTCTATTATTGATCTAGCTATGCATGTTTGTTTTGAATATTTCTTTGATACCGCTCCAAATGTGAAGACATATTCACTCGTGACTTTGGAGTCTTTGACATCTGATATCTAATTCACATCGTAATATCCTTCAAGTATTGTTGGATTACTCATTTATCAATTTAGTATACTTATAGAAGAAACAATACCAGATCATGTCTTTTATAACATACATTAAATTGCAAATAGTACGACACTATTCCACTTGAGACTTACTATTGATGGTGCTTGAAATAAGATGCATACTAGCATCAATTGATGTCTTCAAAGAAATAAAGTCATATTTTTTGAACTTATCAAGAATCTTCTCAATATAGTGTCATTAAGACAATATAAGACCATCGAATGTTCTAAAGATCTAAATTCCTAATAGAATATATGTGACACCCTAATTCTTCTTTTCAAACTTACTCGTTAACATTCTTTTAATAGTTTGAATTATGGTATCATTATTACACATAATCAGTATGTCTCTACGCATAAACATACCATGACATATTCATTTTGAATGCTTTTGACATACACACATTGTCACATTCATTAATTTTAAAAACACTTGACAACGAAAATTGTGTCAATTTTTTTATGCCGTTTCTTAGGAACCTACTTTAATCTATAAAGCGATTTAACAAAGTCGATATACTTTTTTTCTTGTCATGAGGCAACAATCCTTCAAGTTGCTCCAAATAAATTTCTTTATCCAATTCACCATTCAACAATACTGTTTTAACATTCATTTGATGGATATCCAAATCAAATTATGCTATCGCCATAAACATACAATGGAAGTAATTCTTGGAACTGATGAATATGTATCGAAATAGTCGAAACCTTCCTTTTGCTTGTAGACTTCAAGGAAAAGTCTAACTTTATATTTATCAATTGATTAATCTGCCTTTATTTTCCTTCTGAAGATCCATTTACATCTTTGTGGCTTACTACTTGATGGAAGGTCTATTAATTTTCATGTACGATTTTTAGCATGGATTTAATTTCACTATGAACAACCTCTTTCCGATATGAAGTTTCAATGAATGGCACAGTCTCTTTATAATTTTGAGGTTCATTTTCTTATAAATACTTTAGAAAATCAGACTTGAATGAAGTTGTCATCCTAGACATCTTACTACATTTATGTTCTCTCTCATTCATAGATTCTTGATCTATAACCTCTTCATTTTCACGAAATCTCTTTGGTGAATTCGATTCAGTTTGCATGTTATAGAGAAAAACATTTTCAAAAAATGTACCATCCTTCAGTTCAATAATCATATTAACATGTATATTTTCGGACTTGTGTACAATAAATATGTACGCACTTCCATGGTAGGACAAAATCAAAAGATACACAATCAATGATTTTTAGTCTTATATTAACCTTTTAAGTTTAGGAACCGCTACCTTAGTCAATCATTCATATACTTTTAAGTATTATAGTTAGGTTTATTACCTTTGCATAATTCATAATGTATCTTTTTAATTTTTTTGATGTGATAATTTATTGAGAATACAATTAACAAAGAGCAAAGCTTCCCTCCATAAGTTTTGCGATAATCCTAAACTTCCCAGTATATCATTCATCATCTTCTTCAATGCTTGATTCTAGTGTTCAACAATTCCATTAGATTGAGGAGATTAATGTGCGATTGTTTGATGAATAATTTCATGTTCTAAACAGAATTGTTCAAATAAAAAATCATATTCACTGTCTCTAGCTATTACTTTTCATTGCTTTAGAGCATCTCCAAGACACTCTCTATTTTTAAAGAGCATATTCTATTATTTAGAGAACATCTATAAATTTTGAGAGTTAAAATTTTGAAGTACTTCAACAAACATTTTATATTTAATACTTAATTTTACTATTCCCAAAAAATATTTATTATTTTTTTTATCTTTTATTTTAAATAGCTTTTATTTAGATTATTTTATTGTTTTGAAAATTGAAATACTTTGAATGCATTTAATTATAGAGAGTGGGTTTGACTCTCCAAATTTGGAGAGTCAAACCCACTCTCTAAATTAAAATGTTAATTTAAAAAATCTCTTGGACCATAATTTTAAATGTTGACTCTTTAAAATAAAGAGCATCTTATGTTTAAAGAGTCTCTTGAAGATGCTTTTAATCTTTTTGGTAAATTGATTTTCAACCTCAAACTTATTGTGTTTGAAACACTTCAATTGCTTTGTCTTAGCTTGAATAGATACACTAAATAATATCTAGTGCAATAATTGATAAAAGTGATGAAGTAATTTTTATCATCTCTAACTTGAACAAACTTTGAATTACATATGTCAATGTGAATTAAATCTAGGGGTTCAGTATTTCTTTCTACAGAACGAAAAGATAAACGAGCTATTTTGGTTTCCACTCGTATATCACATTTATTATTAGGATCTAAATCGCACTTTGAAATAAATCTAATTTAATTAGTCTACGCAAAGCATTAAAATTTACAAGTCATAATCATCCATGTCAAATGCTAAATGATTCAAGCAAGAGGAAGATGTAATCTTATTCGTCACTGGAGGTACAATAGTCATTACATTCATTTTGAAGAGCCCAACATTTAGTTAGCCATTTTCTACAAATATATCATTTTTGGTAAAGGCAAATTTATCTGATACAAAGACTAATTTATCAATTCATGCTTAAAAGAGAATTGGATACTAAATTCTTACGAATCTCGGGCACATGAAGAACAACATTCAATGTAAGCTCCTTCCCACTAGTCATTTTCAACATGATCTTTCCACTTTCTTCAACTTTGGAAGAAACTTTGGAAGTTGAAGAAATTCCCATGTAGAGTTCATCATGGTCCATCGCTTTATAGGTAGAGGTCATCTAGTGGTTTGCACAAGTATCTCCAATGTCCACTCACCATTCCTTAGTATTCTCTACTAAGTTGCATTAAAAAATAATCACAAAAAGATTCATATCTTGCACCTTATCAGAATGGTTGTCATGGTTTATTATATTTGCCAGAGCATAATGTCCTTTGAGATTCTTTAACTTCCGACATTCTTTGGACCAATGTCCCGCCTTGTCGCAATTATAACAGTAGCCTTTGGATTTTTTAGGAGCCTTTGAATAACCTGATTGCCCTTCACTGTTGTAGTTCTTCTTTTTATTTGCCTAGGAAGCTCCTTCCACTATTTAATGCACAACTCCTCTTTTTAGTTTTGCAATTAAAAAAAATGCAGTGGCGATTCGCACGAATAAGCGCCGCTACTTCATGTTTGTGCACAACACCGTCGGACGAGGCTGCACCGTCTCTTGGAGGCTGACTGCCGACGAAGAGTGGAGAAGAGAGAAGGTAGAGAGAGTGAGAAGACAGAGTGACGGAGATGAGAGAAGGTAGAGGGTGAGAAGAGAGAGAAGAGAGAAGGAGGAGGAAAATTAAAATGAAATTGATTAGGGTTTGGGATGAAAATTGTACGATTAATATTTAATATTTAAAATAAATAGAAGAGGGAAGATGGAAGGATGAAGAGAATTAAAATGAAATTGATTAGGATTTGGGATGAAAATTGTACAATTAATATTTAATATTTAAAATAAAAAGTCTGATTTTTGAAAAGTTAAACCTTTGATCTGATTTTTGAAATTGAATCTTTAAAAATATGGTTTTGTGTAATTTCCTCAATTACTAATTATCCTATAATTTGATTCATAAGTTTAAATAAATTATGTTCAAAAGGTATATGTAAAACAAGGATCCACCCGCATGCTTACCGAACCGAACTCGAACATAGACTCGTGCACATGTATGTGCTCATATCATGTCGAGCCGAGCCAATCGAACGGATGACGATAATGGAGCACGTGTGGGTTTAAGATCAAATCCAATAGGGTATAAATCTCTCACTTCTAAAAATACTAGTGGTATCCCTAGAGCCCAAACCCGATTATCAAACTCATTTTCAATCAATATTTTTCTAGTAAGATAACTTTACACATAAACCCAATTTTTTTTCTACTTTCTAAACCCACTCTCCAAAAAAATCATTATTACAAAACATATTCTTAAAAAAAAAATAGGGATCAAACAAACCCTTAAAATTTCAAGTGGGTAAATTTGAAATTAAATATTTCATTCAATTCTAAATATTCTAAATAATTTTCGATAAATAAGTATATCACATTAGTCACATCGTGGAGTAGAACATGAATTTGTTTGGTCCCGTTAATTATGAAGTACGGGTTTCACTGAAATTTGAGCTCAAAATGGACCATTTTATCAAACCATATAAAACAAGTCTTTACTGGGGATTCTGAAGCTTTTGCTCCCCGAGAAGGCTTGTTGCTGGCAGAACGAATGGACAGGACGGTGGCCAAATTGGAATGCAATGCATTGAGCTTAGTCCAACGTCTTAAATCTCTTCGCTTTGCACTGATGTTAGCAATTTCTTTAGGGAGGTTGGATGTGACTCTTGTAACTTTGTATCTAGAAATGGGAACAAATTTGCCCACAAACTTTCTTTTTCACCATTTCTTTTCCTTCTATGTCGTTTTGGTTGGATTGTATCCCCGTGTATATTGTGCCTTTTGTGCAAGAAGAAATGGAATTATATGATCCCCATTACGTTTCAAAAAAAAAAAAAAATTTATTTTATGAGAGAATGTATAGTTAAAAATAAGTGTTAAAAAAATAAGCTTTTGAAAAAATTAAAGTCAAACATAGGCTAAGAGCCCGTTTGAGCCTCATTTTTTATTCAAAATGTATTTTGGAAAAGTATTTTGATGAAGAATATGTAATTAAAAAATAAGAAAAAAATTAAGTTTGCGTGTGATATTATTTTATTGAAGAATGCGTTGTTGAAAAAAATATATATATATTTTAAAAATAACGTAAACCAAAGAAGGGCTAAATTTACTCTACTAATTCACATCATACGTCAGCTTGTTTCTTTTTTCTGTTTTCTAGATCGTTCCGTGAGTTGATTTCGAAGAGATTCCAGCACAAACAAATGAATCTTTTCAACTAATTATAGATATAGAAAATGTAGGTAATTATTTAATCTAAGTATACAAAATTTGAGAATTAAACGTTAAGAAAAATAAAGAATGAAAAGTATGCATGCAATTTTCAGACGTCAAAGAACCCTCTGATTTTTACCTGGTACCATTGGACTACCCTATTTCCAGTAGCTCGTGTGGCCTTTCATATTATTTAATTACAAGTAATATACCCATCACCTCTTTGAGATTCAGTTCAGTTTCAATTAAAATGAAATATAAGTAGAAATTTGTCAATAATAATTGTTATATATTCTAACTCAACGAACTTAAATATGATATATTGTTAAACAATTTTATTGAACGATCTTTCTCAATCATGCTACATGTACATAATTTTTTACACGTCTTTTACACTTTGCTACGTGACAATACATAATTGGATAATTTAAAAATTGGACTTATTAAGTTTTGAGGCTTCATCAGATTGTGACATGTGGCCTAATCCTAGCCATAAGATCGTGACATGGGGCAGGACAAGGCATGGGGGAAACCTCCACAAAATAATTACTTCAATAAAATAGGATTTTGTTCATAAAAATACATGAATTAAAAAAAAAAAAAAAAAAGGACAAACAATTACTTCAATTTAATTTCTGAAATATAGATATAATTAAAATGATATTCTTCAAGACAATTACCAATAGCTTTTATAATTTGTTGTAATATCTTTTTTATTTATGAAATAAGTTAAACGGGATGAGTGCGAGGTACATCGTCCCCAACCCGGGTCTAACTTATTGGTCCAGTTCCCATTTTGTTATTCGTTTAGCGGAGAATACTCGATGTGATTAGAATGGGTCCACACAAGATAAGGTCAATATTTTTTTGACATTCCTACGTTAAAAATTAATTTTAAATTAGACATTTCAAAATCGGAATCTTGAAACAACCCAATGAAAACTTAAATATGAGTTATGTTATTTATCATCATGATGATGGAAAATCAGTGACGTGGTGATATATTATTCCTCACATTTTTCTCTCTCCTCTCCCACTCTATCTCATAAAAATTGAACAGTCAAATCTCATTATTCTACATAAACTGTCACATCACCGATAATATATTATCATAATGATAAATAGCATTATTCCTTAAATATAGTGAAGTCACGAAGACAATTATTATAAGCCGCAAATTACTGTTGAATTATTATATGATGAAAATAATAATAAAGGCTAAAAATCATATCAAAGAACACTCGTCCCATTTGACAACCATTAAAATGAGTCTTTTTTTTTTTTTTTGAAAATGAGGTTTAGAATAGTGAATTTTAAAGAATGTGATTAGAAAGTAGGAAAAAATTTGAATTTACGTACAAAATATTTTATTATGTAAATATGTGGTTAAAAATAAGTTTGACAAAACGGTAATCAAACAGGTAGCAAGTTTGAAAAAAAAAATGAATCAAATGAAGAAAACGTTGAAAAATAAATGAGAGATTAGCACTTAAAAACGTCAACTTTTTCGCAAGATATCCGCCAAAAACGAGATGTAAAAGTAACACATGCACACAGGGATAATGTTGCTTATTGGAGACATGATTATGAAAAAGACACCGCTTGAGAAGATTTTAACTTTATAAGGCGTATGTACCATGAAATTAAATTTAAGCAACTAAGAATCAAGATTCCTTTTCTCTTTCCTCTCTTTTCTTAATTCTTTGTCGTTTGTTCAAACTTAAAATCATAAGCGAAATGAAAATGACGCCTTGTCTAAATGAAATGTTGAAAATTAGAAACCACAATTATATATCATTGAGAGTAATAAAAAAAAACGAAAAGAAAATAGATACATAAGAACACGTAAAATTTATAGAGATTTATGTCAATTACGACTAGGTTTTTTTTTCGTCACTATCCTTTCTCTTTCCTCTTTTTTTTTCTTAATTCATTATCGTTTGTTCAAACTTAAATCTTAAGCAAAAGGAAAATGACATGTTGTCTACTTGAAATGCTGAAAATTAGAAACAATAATTATATACCATTAAGAGCAATAGAAAAATAGAAAGAAAGTAGACATATAAGAACACACAAGATTTATAAAAATTCACATCAATGTAAAACTACGCTCTTTTTCTTCACTATGGCCAAAAAGTCTACAAAAGAAAATTTGCATATCTTGTTTTCTCTAAGGCCATGTTTGATCACCCTTATTTTTCATGGAACTTGGAAATTTTTTTCAATTTTCCAACTTTTTGGCTGTTTGACTGCCAATATTTTCCCAAGAAAATTTTTTCTTCTCTCCACCCTCACGCGCCAATTTTCTCTCTTTTGGTGGAATTTGT
>CAIGRT010171293.1:0-23486 GCA_903798405.1 Fraxinus platypoda | reverse complement strand
TTGATTTTTTATTATGTTAGCATACACATCTTTCAAGTATAAGGGGTTGTTTGAGCCCCATTTAAAAGAAAAAAAAATTCATTTTTTCAAAATTCATTTTCAACCTTATATTCTCCAATAAAATAATATTATACGTAAATCGAAATTTTTTTCTTAATTTTTAACCATACATTCTCCGAAAATCACTATTCAAAAATACATTTTTTTCTCAGAATGGGACTCAAACAAGGGCTAAGTCAATTTTCAGCATTGCTTGCAGTTAGGATAGAGCGTAGTGAATCACAAGGTAATGTCATTCAACAACAAAACTTTCTTATGATTTTTTTTTAGGCAAAATTTGATTTTTCTAGTGTCTAATTTCTTGCACATCTTCTTGTTGTCATTGACGTCCGAGTCGAGTGGAGTGGAGTGGGGTGAGGTGGTCAAGGCGAAAGAAGATGAAGGTGGTGCGGGGTGGTTTGGGGAAGAAGATGATTAGATTATTTAGGTTTTTCCCTTATTTATTTATTTATTTATTTTCTTTGTTCATTTTTTTAAAATCAAATTAAAGGTAAAGTAGTTATTTTGTTCAAAATCTGACATTTTACTGTCTAATCCGACATTTTTCGTCTAAAATGGACCCCTGGCGCAGATGTTTTAAAAGCTAAGAATTCTGAATGCTAGAAATTAAAGGTTTAGCACTCTATCGTCACAATTTTCAAAGGTTTAGGACCCAGATGCAAAATGCTAAACATCCAAATGCAACTTGTACATGCTTCCCTTTCAGCTGGCCGATGCTAGCTTGGGTGTAATGTTCCATAAACTAGTCAAACTTCCTTGGATTTCATGTCCCGTATTAAAGACCCGTTAAAAATGTATTTAAGAATTCTAACTTAGGCACTTTGAAGACATATTTCAATCCACACGAATCTCCGTTTACCTAACTTGATATATCCTTCTAATCTCTCGTTGTAATAGTTACCATCTAATTAATACATTTAATTAGGTAAACACTTAAAATGTCCCTTAAAATTGACTAAAACTTCATAAATTTAAAACCTATTATTTTCAACGATAGTCTCTGACTAAACCTAGTTGATAGTACTACATGGTAGTTAAGTAGAATAAGAATAGACACGACTTTTATAAACTCAACCTAACTTTATTCAATTGAAATAGATTGATCGATATCAAGTTTTTATTGGAAAATTCTCAATTCTGCACTTATTCGCTTGAGGTTGCTCAATTGTGCCAAATCTCAGGTAGACGGGTTTGGGCTAAAGTGACACGTCTAAACTTGTCCAAATTGACCCCAACTGCAGAGGCTTTGATTGGAGACAAGTAGATATATTTAAAAATGTCTTAAACTGTGCAATTGATCGCTATTTTCTTAATTGATTATGTAGAGTTGAATGTTATTTGTATATGAAGCAATATAGGTGATAATAAATTACAATTCGAGGCGTTAATTACTTGCAAAAGGAGGAGTTAGTAATGTTTCCAGAAAAAGGTGATTAAAGAGGAAAAAAAAAAAGTGAAGGATCCACACAACGTATATGGATAACTAGTCGATGATCGTGTGTTTCACATGATGCATTTAGGATTAGCCTTCATTAGCTAGGATATTCCATTTTTGAGAAAATAAATATTAATTTTGTAATTATTATTGTTGTGGATAAATGGAGTATAGTCAAGAGTTGTTAAGCACGCACTCAGTGCAGAACTTGTAGGGTAAAAAACTTGAACGATCCCAAACTTAACACTTCATGCAAAAAAAAAAAAAACATTCTCGAACTTTAAATTGAACTTCATTAGTTCGCTAACTTTAAATCGAAATCTCAATATAAAAAAGAATTCCTTCCAAAATTACTAATGAATGTCTTATGTGAGCAAAGGATTGATGACATGGAATCCTATCCGACGTTACTTTGACGCCGGCTACTTTCAATTGATTGAACGTAAGCATGAAAACACTTCGAAAAATGGTCTGATTTTATCCTTGTTGATGTATTGGGTATCAAAGTGATATCAAATAGGATGCGTCATCGTCCTTTTTATATCCACTTGGATCATTCATTATTAATTTGGACGGAATTTTTAAGAACCAATGGAGTTCATAACTCAAAAGTTAGGGAATTAATGACAGTCCATTTTAACATTTAGGGATGCTTTTCGTACACAATGACTCGAGAGTCAACCATAAACACAACAACTCCACGCAAGGATGAATGGCTTAGTTTACTAATTACCCTTTTAATCTTAATTGTAGAAGGGCTTTGCAGTCTTTTAGTCGTAGGGGACAGGTCATTAATACGTTAAAAACTGTATATACCTTGTTTCGTAGAGCCACGCGCCTTGCCTTATTTGATTACGCACGCGTGTTGTCCTTTTCCAATTTCCGAGGCACAGATATCCAATAGCATATTCGCTTCGAATTTCAATCGCCTCGTCTCTCTCAAAGCAATAAAGGTTATCCACACGTGATGCATAAAACAAATTTATTAATTAAAAGGGTAAAACTATTAGCCCCACTAGTATTACAATTTTAATTTAAGTGACGTTGATATTAAATAATAAATAAAATAAAATAAATCATTTAATTTCATATTTCATTTAGCGTCATCTAAATTGAAATTGTAATCCCAATGAAACTACGTAGCATTACTCTAATAAAAAATATTTACATAACTACGCAGCTACGTAGATAAAAAAAAACAAGATTTTATTTTAGTTATTTTTTTCAGCATTGCTATGTTTAATAGAAATTATAAGGGACATTTTAATTGAAATCGAACATTTCGATTTCGACTTGATTACAAAAATTATATGAAACCGAATGATTCTATTTACAAATTATTCAAAATTCAATATGTTGTTCTCTTTCTTGAAATACCTGAATCGAAACCTAACCAGGAACCGAATTTTTTATTCTTAAATTTTTTATCACTTTTATAGTGTTATTCATTCAATCACTCTCAATTGGTAATCTAAAAAATGTGAAGCGTGGATAGGTATGGAAGCGAATCTTCAAGTTTTACTAGCTCATGCGTAAAAAAATGTTTTCTTATTTTTAATATTATTTTAAATTTTTAATCATTTCAAAAATTATTGAATAATTAAAATAATACATATCAAACATCTAAAATTATAAAAATATCATATTTACTTGATAATTTCTACCATTAATCAATTATACAATTTTCAAGTTTTCAAAATGCAAAAAAATTATAATATTTTTCATAATTTCAATTTTCAACTAGACAAGTCATACTTAATAGATTTGTACGATTTCATACATATATGGAGTTTGCAACAAAATAATGAGTTTTAAGATCATAATTATATAATGTAGATAGCCCTATAGCTTAAATCTTATTTGATTATTTAAAAATTCATTTTTAACCTTTATATAGATAAAAAAATTTAAAGACTTGAAATTTAAAGTCAAATGAAATTTTTTTAAAAAATAACAAAAAATTAATAATCTAAAGTCAAATAAAAGACTTTTAGAAAAAAAAGAAACAAAGAAATAAAAAAAACTAATAAAGCATGTCTAAGGACGACGAAAGAGAATAAAGAATAAATTCAACCGTTTAAGAATCGAGAAAAAAAGTGTCTAGTCGCGAAGTGAGGCATTTTACCCGAATTTTGAACATAGACGAATTTTTTAGAATACTGCTCTCGGTGACTCTAATCTTACTTGAAGGGCCACTGGAGGAGAGACTTTCTTGCACACAATTAAAGTTCTAACTGAAAGTCAAAAATTCCAAATGCCAAACTGGTTGAACCCCAAATTCAATCCATTTCACCACCCATGCTACAACTTTTAAATAATTTATAAACAGCCAAACTTTATTTTTAATCATATATTTTAATGGACTCATAAATACTATATTATCTACCATCAAATTTTATTTATTTATTTATTTATAAAATTAAACTGTTTATTGATTCTTCCCAAGCAAAAGATAAATCTTCATTATTTCTTTATTTTATTACTTTATTTCTTGTTTTTCTTCGGGCATGTTTGAGCCCCATTTTTTTGAGTTAGAATGCACTTTGAAATAGTAGATTGATAGAGAATGTGTAGTTAAAAAATTAGAAAAAAATTTTAGTTTGCGTATAATATTATTTTATTAAATAATGTGTGGTTGAAAAAAAGAGAGANTTAAATTTAAAAATTAAT
Organism: Fraxinus platypoda; assembly: GCA_903798405.1. NCBI lineage: Eukaryota > Viridiplantae > Streptophyta > Magnoliopsida > Lamiales > Oleaceae > Fraxinus > Fraxinus platypoda. Next base: position 19,321 of record CAIGRT010171293.1, on the reverse strand, counting down.
TAATATTTCTAGTCTTAAGAATTTTAACATTTACACAATGTAGTTTAATATTGGAACATACATAAAAAAATATAACAAGCTAAGAGAATCTTCTTCTATTCTTGATCTTGCTTTATTAGGATGTTTCTTAAATATTCATTGTTGACAGAGATTTTCTGAATGCGATTTTTTTTTTTAATAAGAACGTGTGATTAGGAATTAAGGAAAAATTATGCGTCTACGTGTAAACTTAATAATTATTTTATTAAAAGAACGTGTTATTGAAAATGAACTTCAAGAAAAATAAATTTTAAAAAATAAGGCTTAACTCCGAAAATATTCTCAGGAGTAATTTTTTTTTGGATGTTTATGCTCTTTAGCCCCTGTTTGGTGGGGATAAAATCATTTTTTTAGTAAATTTTGATAAAAGTTGATGGATTGTATGATTAAAATTAATTTTTAATTTTAACTTAGATTTTAATAAGTTTTTGTAGCTGAATCAAACATGGGCTAAATATTTTTTTGTTTTTACTTAAAAGCATAAAAACATATCAAATGTGTGTTAAAGGCACAATTTACACAGATAACTAGATAAGTCTGAATTTTTAATCCTAACCAAAAATGCCTTAATTGTCTCGAGTGTTGATTAATTAATTCATAAGAGCATTCCGGGATTCAAATTTTTTTTTTTGATGACTCAGATGTCCGAGGTTCGCCCGACTAATCCCGAGGAGTGACGACCTCCCCCCCCCCTCCTAGTTCGCGCACCCGAGTAAATCCGGGATTCAATTTTGTGTGTGTGCGCGTTATTTATTTATTTTGCGAATTAGTAAGCCCCTATTTAATAAGTGATTAAAAATGGTGAATTTTTTTGAATTTACGTATAAAATTATTTTATTAAAAAAAATAAGTAATTAAAATTTGTGAAAAAATAGATCGAAACAAGGGTTAAATTGCATTTCTCTTAAACAGAAATGCAGTTATAATTTTTTTCTTACAGGAGAAGTAAGACGACTGTTCTTTGTCTCCTTTTTCTTGTTGGTAAAAAAAAACATCGCCCAATAATTGAATACATTTTCAGTGCAGACTGCCAAAATTCAGAAAAAAAAAAAAGAAAGTAAAGAAGAAAATTAAGCCATTGCTCGATGATCGTTATTGTGTAAAAATAATATTTTAAATAATAATTTTTTGAAGAACGTGTGGTTAACAAGCGGAAAAATATTTTAATTTTACGTGCAAAATATTTTATTATGTAAGTATATGATTGAAAATGAGTATGGAAAATAAATTATTTTGTGTTAAAGCAAACAAGGGCTCAAGAAGGATTAATTTGTTTCTGTTTGTACATAGGATCCTGCACAAACAGATTTACAAGTGCTGCACCACACCTGTGTGGTTGGAATAATTTTTTTTTGTTGACGTAGGAACCTGTAGCAGCTACCCGCTAGTGGCCCCGACCACCCCGAAGGGGCGGATGCCCGACCACTGTGAGTGCTCACTAGGTAAACTCCGCTTCATGTGCAATAGCCTGCAAACCACATATGATAGGTAAATCGCACTAGGCAAGTCCGATGCGACGGACTCGACCGAGTAGGTGTTGGTAGGGATTCGAACTCGTGACCTTGGGTCTCCGCGTTCACCTACACCACCAACTCGGCTACCCTCGAAGGGGTGGTTGACACAATAATTTACATGTACGTGATGTGGATATGATTGAGTCAAAATTTATTTAATCAAATTAAAAATAATAATAATAAAATTTAACTCTCTTTTTATACTTGTATATGTAAATTAGCATTATTTCATGCCAACTGTTTGGTGGACCCCATCTGTCAACATATGACATCCCATTACGGACTGTCTTTTCTTTTCCACGCGCTCCTTCCTGAGAGTCCATTAAAACTTGGAACCCGCCGGCTGAAATGTTGTTGGAGTTGACGGAGTGGAATATCGTTCTATTTCACACACACTAAAACTTCCAAATACATCTATACATACATATGTTATATTATATATTCAATCTGTATTCTGCCAATTTGAATAAATTACTACTATAAATATAATTGGCTTTGCAATTTGCCTTGTCGCGTGCCCTAGATCTCACAAATTTAAATATATATACAATACATTTGTATGTATAGACGTATAGATGCATGTATACAGATCCTTTTGATTTTAGATTCAACTTCTTTATCTCTTTCTTCAGCTCTTTAATTTTGTTTCAATCAGGTACTGGTTACTTTTTCGTTAATTAGAAAGAGAAATGTGTGTGCTTGGGCGTTGATGAAATGTGAACTTAATTGATTCTGATTTATGTTTCGGAATTAAACTCTGTACATTTATTAATGTGTGCGCGCATGGCGGGGGTTTCGGGTGTGCGTATATATGTCTACGGAAGTGAAGTATAACGTGTATTACATGCGTCTCTGTGCAATGCATGTACGGGGGCGTAGATTGGAACTTTAATCTTTGAAGAGGTTGGCTAATGGTGGATTTAATTTGAACAGGCAGGTTCCGTTTGAACTTTTTCTTGAAACTTTTGTATTGTATTCTAACTATTTTTACACGAATTTATTATGACGGCGCGTCTGTGTGTAGTTTAGCAATTTAATTCTGCCAAGGTTCTGTTTATTATCATAATCTCTGATTTAGTTTCCTCTTGATCTTGCTTTGATTATTTTTCTCTTTTAATGTCTCAAGTACTTTGGATCTAAAGTTCAGTTCCTATTTCCTTTGTCCCTCTCTTTCAGTGCTGGCGTTGATTTTGATTCTGATAATTTGAAATTTTCGTCAAGTAGTTAGCTGGATTGAAATATACATGCATTCATTTTTATGTTTAAAATTTGAATTATTACATGATTTATGTTGGTTTATGAGGTGTTGATCTACTTCTTTAGTACTGTTTAGAGGTGGGAATTTGCATCCCTTGTTACCTGTAATTTCACAACTATAATGTTCAAATATCTTCGTTTCGTGATTGACTGAAATTTGGATATAATTGTTTTAGCCACTATCTATAGCAGTATGCAACTGAGCTATTGGAATTGGTTGTCACTAAAATTAATCATCGTAACTTTCAATATTGTTATTGGCTACATCCATTTCTCATGCTTCTATTTTTCTTGTTCTTCAGTATACCATATTTTGGAATTATTTTCAACTTCATTTCAGTCTGAAGATACTCCCCAGAGTTTCATCTAACATTATTTCGTGCTTCTAATGCAGCTAGGATCACAGGTACATATATATGTGCTTTGCAGGTTCAGATTCTTGCTGCGTCCAGAGTTTGAGGGTCTTCTTTAGGCTGATAGGTTTGGATAAATAAAGTGAATTTTGGACTTGAGGTGGGCTTTGGCCTTTTTTTGGCATTAACCTGTAATGCACCATTCCTAGATGAAGGCGAATCAGGCGTGGCGTCTAGGCATGAAAGACATGCAAATGATGCATGCCTCTCGCCATCGTGGTCATTTAAAGAAGCCCACATGGATCATCATATTGATTCCTTTAATCTGCATCTTCTTAGTTTTGGCTTATATTTATCCACCTCAGAATTATGCTGCATGCTATGTACTCTCGTCTAATGGTTGTGAAGCAATATCTAATTGGCTTCCACCTTCACCGGCAAGAGAATTAACTGATGATGAGATTGCTTCACGTGTTGTAATTAGAGATATTCTGAACACATCTCCTATGGTATCAATAAATTCTAAGATTGCATTCCTATTTATGACACCTGGCGCTTTACCTTTTGAGATGCTGTGGGATAAATTTTTTCAGGTAATCCTTTTTCTTTACCATTAAAACCTCCTAACTTTTAAAGATTATTTTCTTTAATGTATCTTAATAGTATGCTGCTTTTATAACCTGATGATAAAAAACCATTTGTAAATAGTGTCTTTGAGAAGTTATCTTTAGATGTTCAATCAGGGGGAAGCATTATATAATCGTGGTCAGCTTGCAATAGAATGTCCTTATGGGGAAACTACGGCAATTCTCTTGTACAGATATGCATGCAATCTATCAATGGAATCAGTAAAATATTCATCTTGCCGATGGACCAAGTGTCTATATACGGGTTACATTTAGTGCATGTTTGGCGAAGCTTAATTTTTTTAAAAGCTAGTCAAAAATGCTTTTAATTCACACATTTCGTTGGACCCGCAACTTACTACCACTTATTATTCACACATTCTCTAGGAACCACAACTTATAAGCATTTAAAAGCACTACCAAGCCAACACTTAGCAATTACTGATTGTCATAATTGTGTTATCAAGTGCCTTTTAGAATACATTGGAAGATTGATAGGCAGAAAGGAAAAGAGGAGCTTTATCTTCCAATGAGGAGAGAGAATCCATTTTTGCAGACTAAATGTCCCAATCAACGTTTGAAATACTCCAGGCAGCATGGCATTGCCATAAGTTCTGATATGATATATATTGGATATGGATTGTAGTCAAATTGTATTTTGGACATCGTGGCTAATGACTAGAGAGATTATGTTATATAATCTCTTGTGTGATCGACAAAGGTAACATATTTTGAGGTGATTCACAGAAGAGCCACGTGTTTTGAGTTTTTGCAAACTGTGAAAGAGGAACAGTCATATATCGTAGCTAGTCTATTCTCGATATCTAATACATATTGAAATTATAAGCACGCCCGATAAAAGGCCATGAAATATGGAGGCAAGTAACAAAATGTGATGGGCATTGTAAGCTTTTGAAAACTGTCAAAATAAAATCTCTTTGTTCATCAATTCATTCGATAGTGTATACACTAAACTATGGTAGGTTATGGGTAATGCATTTGTGAACTTATTTACCATATTGACTTTTGAGTCCTCATCCTTGAACCAGTATTTATTAAATACATTGAACAAGGGTACATCACCGAATTGTATTGTTGTTTCAATCCAGTGGATATGAGTATTACTTGTCGAGAACTATATAAAATCACCAAATAGGCATGAGGTAAATTTGCAAGGGTGACTATAAAGAGGGAAACAGCATGCACTACACCATGTACAAGAGCATCTAAAAACAAGAAGATTGGATTGCTAGTTGATGCACATTTGAAATTTGAATTTGGAGTTCATGGTCTGTCTTTTGATTGTCAATATTCTTATTTCCTTCCTGATGTTTGTGCTAATGCATACTTTTCTGCAACACTAGTAACTCTTACTGTACTTCTGGCCTGGAGAACATAAAATTTCAGAAGAGAGTTATCTGTAAAAATATTGTTAAAATAGAACTGTTTGTCGCACATACACCCCATCAGGCTTTCAATTAGTTGATTATAGTACTGTATTTTCCCTATTATGATTGCGGTCTCTGACAAAAAGAACATGAAAGACCAAGGCATGTAAATTCTTTTAGATTTTTAGAATTTCCAGCTTGAATACAATTGTACAAATAGACAGTAATAATTTCTATCAGCCAACTAAGATGAGTTGTTTTTATCAGCAAAACATCGTATCCTTGTCGTGGTTGTTGTAGCATGATATGCTGCTCAGTGGCTCCCTGTTTCTTGATTCTTTTTTCAGTTGTTGGGTATGTTGGTCTAATTCTTTGTTTGAAACTTGATAAGAACTTGATTATTTTTTCAGTTGTTGTTGTCGAATTTTCTTTTTTTGACAAGCAAGATTGTGAAAATTTGGAAGGAGAGGTACTGAGGTGTTGGCAAGGGAAATTAGCATGACAAGTAATCAACCAAAGCACATAATGGAGTCCTTGGGTGCAAGGATGGTTATTAACAATTTTAATGGACATTAAAAAGCAATCAAATTATGGTCTCAGAATTTTTGCTCGTAACAGTGAATAAGGAGGCACTAGTAAACGTAAAGTAACCCTTGACCTACAGAGATGAGTCCATGACATTCTTAGCCAAAAGAAAATGGAAAAAGAAGAAGAATCGGGTTGATCCTCTGTTACAGGGAAGGGTGTATGGAATTCATACTCTTATGCATTATGCAAATGTCTTTATGTTCCTGTTCATAGTTTGTAATTTCGGAATGATTTGACATTTTTTACTTTGGATTTACACAATTTGTTCCCTTAATTCTGCAGGGCCATGAAGGTAGATTCTCTGTCTACGTGCATGCATCGAAGGAAAAACTAGAACATTTTAGCCATTACTTTATTAATCGGGAAATTCGTAGTGACAAGGTTTGTAAATCTTTTCTGGACTTCATTTTGTTTATTTAAGTTACCTAGGTTATTGAGGGTCTTATGGAAGTTAAGTTTGTAATGTGTTTATACTTTATACTATGTACTCGAGCTTAGAGTGTTTTTCCCTATATAGCCGTTTTGCTGCTTAATGAATCTCCAAAGATCTAAATTTAGGAAAAAAATTCGTTACATCCTCATTCAATATGCTTCCAAGCCTAGAGGTGGGAGGACCTTCAAAAATACTTGGCCAAGATCAAGCTGCTACTGCCGTTCATTTGTATGATGACCTCATATTTGTTGCCTTTCTTATTGTTATGCCGAAGTTTAAATTTCATTTTAACATTGCAAATGAATTTATGAATGATGTCAAAGCCTCTCGGAAATTGTTCTCTTTTTCTTATTTTGAAATTGTTACATGACGTTGTCATTGATGAATGAAGTGGGTCATAGGATAACTTGCACTAGATTATTTGTAGGAAAAAGTTTCAAACCTGGTCACTGTTTTTATTTATTGTTTGTTATATTATTATTATTTTCCCTGCGTACGCGTGGGTTTGTGCTTATGCAGGACTGAAAGGGTTCTGTGGCTCGGTGCTATTCCTGTCAAATTTAATTTGTATACTGTACCAATGATTCATTCGTAACTTTAGCCCCTATGGCCCCCATTTTCTAAACTCATTTTCTTCCAAACATTTATCCTATAAAATAATTTTACACATCGACTCATAACATTTCCTTACTTTTTAACCACATTCTCCAAAAAAATCACTTTTCAAAAATTCTATTCTCAAAAAATCTCCACCATATAGGGCTTCATTTTTTTTTGCGCAGCTAAATTATATTGTAAAAAATAGCTACAAGTAAATCTGTAACCAAAAAAAAAAAAACTCACCCTATGGAAAATGATAAGGAATTTGATACTATACCTTCCTGTAGGTGCATGTATCCATTAAGTTTGTCATGTTTTTATTACTGGTCTATTTGTGTCTCATCCGTTTAGCTGAGATGGAAACTGCTGCCACCGTTGGTATACTTGAGATAGTTATTAGCTGAATTTTTTATTATTGTTCAATTTGCAGGTAGTATGGGGAACAATTTCAATGGTTGATGCAGAAAGACGGCTTTTAGCAAATGCACTCAAAGATCCTGACAACCAGCATTTTGTTCTACTTTCTGACAGGTGGATAGGTGATAATGTCATTGTTAAGTTCCTTCCCCCACCCCAGCACTGTCATGCTGACTAAGCAAATTTCCTGAACTGCAGTTGCATACCACTGCATGATTTTGACTATGTGTACAACTACCTCATGTATACAAATACAAGCTTCATAGACTGGTAAGACCTCTGTTTAGGATTGTCATTATTTCTTTGTGGATAGCTTCGTAGTCATGATTTTCTGCAAGTGAATTTATTCTCTCACTTATGAAAGAGTCACTATATAGATAAATATTAATGAACCTTATACTGAAAATTTAATATGAACTTGACTATAAAAAAATGTGTTTCCAAACTTCGTACTTTAAGAATAACCAAAAAAAAAGAAGTAATTTAACTACTAAATAAAATCTCTCATAAACATATGGGAACATGAAGACAGACGGGATCAAGATATATATGACACTGCCGGTATATTTTCTTTATATGATTAAGGGTCCGTTTGGAAGAGCTGTAGAGCTTTTAACAATAGAGCTTTTGGCAGTAGAGCTTTTATTAAAAAGCTTTTGACTGTTTGGTTGTGAGTCCAAACGGTGCTATGAATATTAAATTGACTGTTTGCAGTATCACCATAAAAGTGCTTTTGTATAATCTTTATATTTGTATAACTAGGTTAGAAGTTAAGAAAGTTTTTTCTTTGATATATTAATATATATATTGTTAACTTTAAATGGCTTCATAAATGTCAATTACAACTTCAATAAGCTAAAATCTGGGCTTCTCTGAAACAGCTTTTTCAAAAAAAGCTGTTTTTTGGTCAAAAAATTCTTGTTGACTTTAGCCAAGCAGCCAATATTTTTAGCAAAAGAGCTTTTGACCTCAGGAAGTGCTTTCAGGCTTTGGAAAAGCCCTTCCAAACGCACTCTAAGCTCTTAAACAGTTAAAAGTTTGTATCCGCTTGCTTTTGCAGCTTTGAAGATCCTGGTCCACATGGAAGTGCCAGGTATTCTGAACACATGTTACCTGAAGTTGAGAAGAAAGACTTTCGAAAGGGTTCCCAGGTATGGTTTCATATTTTGTTAAGAGTCCACTGAGTGTCTGAATCTGTAGAAAAAGTTATAGATTGGCTGTCAAACTTCTGGAAATGAAAAAATGAATAAAAAGTAGTTAACAGCTATGTTGTTAATTTCTGGACTTATTCTCGACGTAATGAGTTTGCATTGCCAAATTTACCTTAAATCAAATAAAAAAGGAAAAATCTTGTTTTACTGGTTTCCAACTGGTATATAAGCAAGTCAACTTTCTAACCTTTTCTGGGGAAGAAAATCAATTATTGTCTATTCTATCCTCTGTGTTTAGGAGCTGATAAAGCCATGTTTACTTCTTGTACTCGGATTGTAATCGTTCATAGTTCCCATGTGCTGGGGAGTGGCGAACTACATTTTGATTGCATTCAATTTGACTTTCTTTATGATAGGATTTTAACTTTGAATATTGCAGTGGTTCACAATGAAGCGGCAGCATGCTATTATAATTATGGCTGATAATCTATACTATACAAAATTCAGGGATTATTGCAAGGTGAACATAATTTGTTGAATAAATATTTCTTTGTTCTTTTCATTCTGTAAGTTTCTTCATTATATCGAAAGTTTAATGTTGTTATTTTTTAAAAGTGCTTTTCCTCCTATTTTCATTCATTGTAGGCCTGTTTGATTATTATTATTATTATTATTATTATTATTATTATTATTATTATTATTATTATTATTATTTTTTCATGCATGAAGTAGTTTAAGTGTATCAGAGTTTATGCCCCAGATTTGTTGTGTTTTTAAGTAGGCCCCTGTTTAGTGTAGCTAAAAATCATATTTTTAGTGGATTTTGATAAAAGTTGATGAAATGTGTGGTTGGAAAGTTGTGGATCACATGAAATGTGTGATTAAAATTAATTATGGACTTTGACTTAGATTTTTAGTAAGATTTTAATCAGCACCAAACAAGGGCTAAATCTATTATCTCGTCACATGCCAAAAAAGTTATAATGCGTTTATAGTTTTATTTGAATATCAAATGAACAATTGAGTTCTCAACTCAATGCTCTGTAGGCGCTTATAGATTACACATTTTTTTGGCATGGTATGCTTAAGAATTACCAGCTATTCTCAGTATTACTGGGACTGAATTTATATTGATTATTGTTATTATATATTTTGAGCTTAGAGATCAGGTAGTTATCAATCTGGTCTGAGGGGAAGAATAAGGCTAGAGGGAGGTGAAGATAACTTCGCAAGCTTATAATTCCTTTGTCCATTTATATTTTTATTTGTTTATTCATGAAGAAGCCCCACGACTACATCACATAGACCCTTACATTTCCTTTCTATATTTGTTTTAATTTGGATCTTTCTTTCAATATTCTAATTATCAAATCATGCTTTGCTAGCAACACGGAGATATACTAATTTACAAAGGTCAAACCCTCCATACCTCCTTCCCTCCATACCTCTCCTATTTTGTACAAGTTGCAGCAGTGCACCCTTGGGTTCAGTTGCAAGAGACATCATGATCGTTTCTTTGGATCATACCCAAAACATTACATGCTTATAGCAGGGTGGTTCTGTTATTTCCTATTACAAGATTTAAACTAAAATTGGTTCTCCAAAATTTCAATCTCCGATTCTCCAGTTACCCCGTTAGTGGTTCAAAGTTCTTTGCTAGTAGTCTTGATACTTAATTGAAATTTGAAGTTCCTTATTTCATCAAACCATTGGTGACATCTGTATTTTGACTAAACAGCCAGGCATGGAGAATGGACGCAATTGCTATTCTGATGAGCACTATTTGCCCACTTTTTTCCACGTGAGAATATTATACATCTTTTTGGAATTTAAGACATCTTCCCCCCTTTTTGATAATTTTAAAGGGAATAGATTTCCCCCACCTTTTCAGATGCTCGATCCAGATGGAATCGCAAATTGGTCAGTAACACACGTTGATTGGTCAGAAGGGAAATGGCATCCCAAATCATATCAAGCGCAGGATGTTACCTATGAGCTGATGAGCAATGTTACAGTATGCCTCTCCTCTTTCTGAACTTTTATGTCAATTGCATTGAATCCATACTTATATTTGTGCTTCAAATGAGTCATGCACATCCGATTGCAATCTGCTATTATGGCTTCGAAATATAAAATTGCACAGAGCACATATCTGTAGGTTCTGTATCTAATATAATTTTGAGGTGGCTAACGAAGCTGAACTTGTGTTTTTGCAGTCTATTACAGATAGTGTGCATGTTACAAGTGATGAAACGGTTAGTATGTTTTCGGAAAACTATATTTAGTAGAAGTTGGTGTAATCTCAGTATTCTTTAGTGAATTTTTTTCTTTGTTCTTCAGAAGGAAATTCAGGTTAGGCCTTGCTTGTGGAATGGAAGGCAACGGCCATGTTACTTGTTTGCGAGGAAATTTTTACCCGAAACTTTAGATAAATTGATGCTCCATTTCCCCAATTATACATCATCAATTTTATTGGTGTGATATCCTCACATTGATTTTTTAGCTGATTGAAGACCTGCATTCGACCCCTCTTCATCTCCATTTTCCATGTAGCTTCTATTGTAATGCACCGTCTGGCCTTTCTGTGAAATTCTTGGGAAAGGCTTCATGCTTAATTTTCTCCTCCATTTGAGCAATTTATGTTACATTCTAATCTTGAGACGAACTCTGGGGACTTGCTGCAGCACTATATGGTTGACCTTTTGTAAAAGTTGCAAATAATACCTTAAAATAGCTTTCATCTTTTTCTACTTTCTATTGTTTAATTAAATTTTGGTTTCTTAATTTTTCTTCAACGAATTAGAATTCTAAAGTATGATATATTGAAGAAATGAAAGTTAATACTGCCTGCATTTAAAAAAAAAAAAAAAAAAAGAACTCCAGTTCTTATATATTTGGCATTTGAAATTGATTAGTTTTCTTACAAAAAAATAAAAAATAAAAAAATCAGCGGTGAGATTCTGTGAACGTTGATAACTGATACAGTTGTATGGGGATAGCAACTTTTGTCTAGTAGTCATCGATAATGGAGAATATTTTAACATTTTTTCTTTAATACTGTTTGGTATTGTCGAGTTCACCATACAAAGCATGTCAATAACTGCATCATTTTGCACGTGCGCTGTTATTTCTGTACAACTTATAGCTGATGTGAAATAGCAAATGGTAGGAAAATTTGGCATCCAGGGGTAATTCCAAACTCAGGCTTTCGTATTAAAATTTCACCCCTTACCAAACAATATATCCAAATGTTCAATAATGATGCAAATGCATGGTGGAATTCCTCTCGAGTTTGAGGTTGTTGCCCGCCTGCCCTACACATCCAAGTTACAAAGATTTGGCGGGATACTTTGTTAATAAAATCGAAACTTTTGAACAGATAACATGCAATCTAAATGTAGTCTCCATCCACGTAGCTAGTATATGTTTTGACCACCTGAGGATCCAGCACCAAGCAAGCACCAGTGGTCACTCATGTTGGATCCATCGAATTTTTTTTCCCCTTATATTGGGCGGCAGCTTGAGCGGTTGTCTAGTGGCTGCCCCGTGCTCACCTCTCACTGTTCGTGCTCACCTCTCATCCTGGATTTACTAGTGGTTCTGACCTGAGCGAGTAGAGAAATAATTTTAAAAATTAAGATTGAGATCGAGATTAAGACAATTGTATAGTATGCATTTACTAGTCTTTTCAATGAGATCTGAGAGATGCCCTTCTCTCGTGTATAAATTTATTCATTTTTTGAGCTCTAATAGAAACTGAAGTATTTTATTTGAGAACGGATATCAAGTTATGCTTATAATTCTCAGTGCACGTGGTGATATCCCACCAATGTCCCCCACTTCCTCTGAGCAGGGACATGGCCAAGACGAGAGGAATTCCATTTTTCTTTTTTTGACTCTGGGGATTAATGAGTCACAAATCACTTTTCTTGAAAATTCGTACAATTTGTTTGATGTTCTTCAAGTACTGCCTCGGGAAAAAAAAAAAAAACTCCCCAAAAAACATTAACCTTTCAGTTTGTTTCGAAATCCTCTACGACGGGGTCTGGTGGAAAAATAGAAGCATCAGAATCTAAGTGCTTACCGCTCATACTCCATTATTTGTATCCTATTCTAAGAACTTGACACTGTGGTAACAAATCTCCTAGTCTTGGAGATTAACAAAGAAAAAAAACCTCTTATACACTTTAGATAGCCTAGAAACCGACAAACTTCTACTCAAGAGTCCAATTCATCCACATTCCCCTTAATATGAGTTGTACATCCCAAATACCAACATGTCATAAAGTCAGTCAAAACCTGTCTACAACTTGGTACGTGTGTTTGGCACAGCAGAAGAAATCAAATACTGAAGATAAACTAGTCTCTAAGGCATAAACCTAAGTAAGAGGTCGGTAATTCATCATTAATCTCACCATATCCATCAATGTTTGATTTCTTCTTTCGCTACTCCATTTCGCTCCGGAGTTATAGGGGAACTCAATTGGCATACAATTCAAGTCTCCTTAAGGGAAGAAACAAACCTTCATGACAGGTTTTCTCCACTCCAATCTGATTGAAGTGCCTTTGATGCGTTTTCCAGTCCAATTCTCTCTTCGTTTTATATCCCTTAAATTTATCAAAGGTATCAGAGTTTTTACGCATCAAGTTTGTAACCCCATACGTAGAGTAATCATCAAAGAAAGTGATAAAACATTTGAACTCACATCGCGCTTGAACATTAAAAGGTCCACACACGTCCACGTGTACAAATTCTAGAGGCTCGTTATTTCTACATCTTTTACCAGGACTTTTCTCATCTTATTTTGTAAACAACTTTCACAGCTAAACATCTAATAAACGTAAAGACCCATCCTTAACCAGTATTGGGATCCTATCAAGATTAGTATGATCTAAAAGAGATGTCATAACCAAATCTCACAAGTACTCTTTATTTTTGATTTCGAAGGATACAATCTTAAATTCATTCTTCTCAAATCAAGCACATCACATGACTTAACAGGAATTGCATTAAAATTGCGAAATACACCATCCTTTACCAAGAAACAGTATATCCATCTTTATTCAATGCAGAAACTGAAATAAATTTCTTCTACATTCAAGCACATAAAGGCAATCTCTAAAGTCCTACTGTTATTAAATTCCACCTAAATAATGCAGATCCCCGAATTCTTGAACTTGAAGCTAAAGTCAGTTAATTGTCCCCTTCATTGAGTTTTCTGATCTCCTAGAACCCCTGTAACAAATTACATATACGAATCAAAGACGAGTCTATATACTAGGCTAGCACTAAATATGGTACAGACATACGGTAGTGTAAGACATACCTTGTTCTTTTTAGCCACCATCCCACACAGTTCCTCTTCTGATGCCCTTTCTCACCACAATGGAAACATTTTCCTCTCAGCTTCCCATCCTTCTTTCCGATGCTACCCTGAGATTGCACTTGAACACTCATAGCGGGTTTGAGTATCCCTTCCGCCATATGAAGCTCATTCATCAGTTGTGGAAGTGACATAGGCATAGCCCTCTTTTTCATAAGATAACTAATCTTGAATGGATTGAAAGAATCTGGTAGTGTCTCAAGAACCATATCGACCTGGAAATCCGCATCAATCTTAGTCCTTAAGGTCTCCAATTTCCTAAAGAGAACAATCATTTTAATCATGTGCTCCCTAACAGGAGTTTCCTCAGACATCTTAGTGTTCAGGATTGTCCTTAAGGCAGACAGACCCGTTAGGCGGCCTGTGTTATCAGACATCTCGTGCTAACTGAACAACTAATCTGCAGCGATGGAAAATTCATTACTTCTAAGTTCAAATTATGAAATTTGTTTTACGTACTTATCAAAAAAAGAATAAATTTTATAACTTTTCAATTGAATGTAAAATTCAAAACAGTTATAGCAGTTGAAGATATCCACGAACATCTCGGACGCTTTCGTCTTTGGATTATGTAAAAACAGACAATGAGACAAACAATTTGGAAGTACGATATATATTGCATTCACGTGACCTTTGATTTTGAAACTGGACGATTAATGATAGATTTCTAATGAGAAAATAAAAAAGAAGGGAAAAACTGATTACCTATGGCTGGTCTCTGATCGCCGGTAGGCCAGCCGTCGAAATTTGCTGAGTTTTTGTTGAAGAAGAAACGTTTTGCTTCGAGTTAATTTAATCAGTGGTCACTCAACTTTGTTATGGTTACTAATTACTCATCGATCTTTAAAAAGTTACCCGTTACTCACTGAATTTTACTATCTGTTACTGCTTGCTCACAGAAATTTAAAATTTTACTCGTTGCTCATCTAAATTTGAACAAAGTTACTCGATGATTAATGGATAACTTTATTCAAATTTAGTTGAGCAATAAGTAACTTTTTAAATCTCGATGAGCAAGTAGTAACATATAATAAAATTTAGTCAGCAAAGAGTAACCTTTTGAATTTCAATGAACATGTAGTAACCTATAACAAAGTTTAGTGACCATCGATTGAATTAACTCTTTTATCTTCACTACTTCTCAATTACAACTGGTATATCGTATTTTATACGTACAAGGATTTTAGTGTTTGAATGTATTTAAGCCTGTTTGAAACCCATTTTTAGGGTAAAATGAATTATGAAATAATGATTTTTCTTGGAGAATGTGTGGTTAAAAATTAAGGAATTTTTTTGAAATACGTGTATAATTATTTTATGGAAGAATGTGCGGTTGAAAATGAGTTTTGAAAGGATATATTCTTGAAAACAAATAGGGCTCAAACATGGCTAAATCAACCTAATATCCAGCCCAAAGAGGTTTTTTCGAAAGAAGGAAATTACGTCAAGGAAAAAATTCATAAATAAGAGTTTTAAGTATAATTCATTTCAAAATTAAGATAAAATGTTTAAAATTTCAAAAATCAGATATTTATTAAATTTTATTTCTGATATAATTAATTAAAATATATTTTATAAATTAAATATAAGATTACAATTTTATACAATTTGGTCACAAATTATCAAATTAATTGGTTACAAATAAATTCTCGATCACAATTAAAAGTTTTATAGATCACAAATTATTTCATAGTCACAAATTATCAAATTAATAGTCACATTATTTATTGGTCACAAATTACAAATTTTATAAGTCACAACTTATTTCATGATCACGAAATATCTAATTAATTGACCACAAATTATATTTAGCTCACAGTTTATCAAATTATTAGTCACAAATTAACAAAATTTTAGATCATGGTATTTATTGGTCACAATTTATCTATTGCATTGATTACATATTATTTATTGGTCACACACACCAACCAAGCTTGTGACCACCGTCTCACCACTATCAGCAGTCGAAACCACCGTCGCCAGAACCACCAACTCCTTCCAATAGCAAAACCATCGTCTCAAATACCGTAATCAACATCACCACCACCACCACCACTACCCACCCACCACCACCACCACACCAAACCGTCAACATTACCACCACCACTCCCCAAACACCATTAAAACCACAGGACCACCACCAATACCCATCCAACAACCAAAAAAAAAATATCACCACCACCGCGATCTACGCTACTGCAGCTGCCATCTGGGCCGCTAGATTCGCGATCTACACCTGACCACAGATCCACCACCACGCCCACAACATACCGCCACCGCACATCGCACCACCTACAGCACACCCTACAACCACTATATCCTCTATCTCCATTCACACCACACCCAATAACCACCCCACCAAAAAATCTACAAACTTGCGGCCATCGCCTATACCACCAACACCTCAAAAACCACAGCAAAACATGTCGAGAAATCACCATAAAAATCACTGCACAACGCCGCAAAATCACCACAAAATAGGGATGGCAAAAAAATCCGTTCAACCCGAAACCTATGTAGCCTCGCCCCGAACGAGACGGTGATTGCCCACCTAATCGGGTAAACGGGGCGGGAGTCATTGCTCCGAAGCCGGTACGGGGCGGGTACGGGAATCATAGTTCCCGCCCCGTTTAATGTTAATTTTAAATTTAACTATTTAAGTTTTTTATCAAACAAAAATAATAGTTTTATCATATTTTTTAAAGAGAACATAAGTTGTTTCTAATAAATTGGTAAAAAAGTAATAATATTTACTAAGTAAAGACATAAAAAAAATAAAAGCAAAAAAGAAAATAAATAAAAACTAAAAAGAAAAAATAAATGGGGCGATAAACGAGGTAGATGACCTGCCCGCCCCGCCCCGCTTTAAACGGGTATGGGGATGGGGTAAGGTAACAAAAATACCCGATGGGAAGGGGGTGGGAATGGCTGTCCAGTCCCATATCGGCCCCGTTGCCATCCCTACCACAGAAGAAACCATATGGAAACGGCTAAGCAACGGTCACAACTGCTTCGCGCGACGCTAGTATAGGGATGTCAATTTGGCTTGCCGAATCGGGCTGCCTGTGGCTTAGCTCGAAAAAAGCCCAGTTTGGGGAATCGGGCCAAGCCTGCCCCTAGGGCCCGTGTAAAAATTTTAAAAAAATTGAAATTGAAGGGGGGAAAGTGACAGCTACTATTTAAAGGCAGCACATGTTATATATAAAAAAATAAATAAATAAATAAATAATAACCGAGTTGTTGAGGCCCAAGCAAAAGTCCGGGCCGAGCCTTAATTTTTTTCCGAGCTTTTGCTCGGCTCGGTCTAAAAAAAGCCCGAACTCATTTTGCTCGAGCCGAGTCCAAGCTTCAAATTTCGGCTCATGGCTCGGCTCGTTGCTACCCCTACGCTGGTGTAAGGCTGCGTCGCGACAGATAGAAAATGGAGAAGGGGAGGAGGGAGAGCACTGAAAACACTTTCATAGAGGTTCTACTTCGAGTCGCGTGAAGGTTGGTGCTAGCGGTAGTGGTGGTGGCAGCGGATGGCTAGAGAGAAGGTGAGATAGAGTGAAAATGAAGATGATGAAATAATTAAGGTTTTGATGTGTATGGTTAGGTAGAATGACTATGTATATTTAAATTTGTAACATAATTGTCAATATTTTGGAATTTTAATTATTATCTGATTTTTGAAATAAAAACTTGTAAATCTTAATTTTGAAATGAGAAGTTTAAAATTCTAGTTACATGTAATTTCCAGTTATGCCAATTACTTTGTTTATTTTACAAATTGGATAATTGACAGAAAATCCCACCTTTGGCTCTACTACAGAATGAATAATGATAACTAGTACAAATGGTTCTAGAGCACCAGTCTAGACAGTGGCGAATCTAGGATCGGAGGTCAGCTAGGGCGAACGTTGATTGACAGTGACCGTTGACAATCAACGATCGTAATAGCGATGTCGTTTATTAATATCTAATTAAATAATATTAAAAATTCTTCAATATATATGTAAATGCATTAAAACGTAAAAAATCTATACATATGAAAATATAATTCAATACAACCCAAAATACTAAAAAAATACTCTATACAATCTTACTTTGTAATTGTAAAATATGACAACTGAATTTTACAGGATCTCATATTTTGAAAACGTTGTAATATTGTCTCATTCTCAATTAATTTTTTGCACTTTTCCTAAATGGTTGAATTGAGCCCCAAATCTTCTCTATTAATTTTTTGTTCACTTATTCTAATTCCCTAAATATAAATTCCCAAATCACAAATCAAAACTCACAAATGATAAATCATAACTCATAAAACATAAATTACTTATTGTAAATCACAATTCTATTTCTCAATCATAATTCGTAAAACATTCATAAATAATAAATGAAAAATGAATTATGTGATCATATAATTATGTGAATGTGATAAAACATAAAACAAAACAAAAAAAAGAGAAAGAGAAAGGCGCTCATAGTTTGAGACCGGAGATTGGAAGGTCGGAGTTGGCATCGACGACAAGTCGTCGCCCATCAGGTGTCAGCAACCAGCAGAAGACTCCACTTTGCACAAATCGCACAGCAGCAAGCACGAATTGTTTCCTTTTACAATTACGTGATTTGGAGTTTTGGACAATGGTAGTCGAAGATGTATGAATGTCACTACAATATAAAAGAGGCAAAGGATTAAGCGCCACTTGTCACATAATTCAGTTTTTTTTTTCCACCCATCAACGTTTCCCCCACACGCTTTGAATCTTACATGCAACTCCGTCATGTAAGATTTCTTATTTCTTCTTCTTCTATCTTTTGAATTTTTTCTCCTTACGTTCTTCTCTCTATATGTTGCTCTAATTTCGTCAAGAAATTTCCGTTTGACCATCCTAAGACCTTTTTTTTTTTCCAGGGTTCGAAGTTTTCATTGTCTTACATATGAGATTGAGAAAGAAATTTCTCAAAATAATGATTGAAATAAGGTATTTTCGTAACTAATGTCAATTTGTTGCTATGAATTTGGGTATGGTAGATGGGTTTGTTATTTGTTTCACTTTTTGAAAGATTTCTAATCTTTTTTACTTGAAAATGTTACAGGAAATTTCAAACAAGATACGCCATTAATCAGTACAATATATGCTTTATACACACACACACATTGTAACTTGATTGAATTGATTACTTTCTTGGACATTATTGATTTCTGTTAGGGAGCACAAAGATGATTATATAGAATTAGAATTTATTACTTGTGAAAATTTTTTGCACTGGGACAAAAATGTTGGCTATAGAGAGAGAGAGGGAGTGAGAGAAAAAAAAAGTCTCTGCGCGCTTCGCGTACCACGGAGTCTCCGTCCATGTCGATCCTCGTCGGGGGCGTTGCTCGTCCATGGTGTCTCCGGTCAGGTCGATCCCCATCGGGGCATTGCCCCCGAACCCCTACGAAGGGCTCCGCCCCCTCGACCCCCGCGACCTGATCCCCATGGGTGTTGCCCCCGAGCCCCACGAAGGGCACTGCCCTCGACCCCGCAACCTGATTCATCGATCCCGTTTTGAAGAGGTAAACCATTTGAATAACAACAATAA
>CAIGRT010171287.1:0-12146 GCA_903798405.1 Fraxinus platypoda | reverse complement strand
ACCAAGTGTAAAAAAAAATTTCACTTTTATGGACAATTTTAATGCAAACGAAGGCCAAACGAACACTAAACTTTGATAAAAAAAAGATTTTTTAGGAAACATTTTTTTTTTTTACTTTTTGGCGAGGGAAACAAATTTTATAACCAAGTGTGGAAAAAATTATCACTTTAATGAACAATTTTCATGTAAAATAAAGCCAAACGAATAGAAAATTTAAAAATTTTCCGGGTGGAAAATTATACCAATCAAACACACTTGAAATCATTTTCCCTACAAAACATTTTCTAGGCAAATCTTTTCCCTGTAAAATATTTTCTTTCNGGAAACAAATTTTATAACCAAGTGTGGAAAAAATTATCACTTTAATGAACAATTTTCATGTAAAATAAAGCCAAACGAATAGAAAATTTAAAAATTTTCCGGGTGGAAAATTATACCAATCAAACACACTTGAAATCATTTTCCCTACAAAATATTTTCTAGGCAAATCTTTTCCCTGTAAAACATTTTCTTTCCATCTATTTTCCACCCTTGCAATCAAACGCACCCTTAGGTTTTTCTCTACTTCTCCTTTGAGAAGTGTTCCCATTGGTTCCTTCCTTCCTTTCGCTCTCTCTAAATTCTACCTTCCAATAACCAATTTCCAAAAGAAACTGAAAAGAAAAGAGTACTGATGCGATGCCGTCACCAAGCATAGGCCCACCACCGTTACGATTGCCAGCATCTGCTGTCAAAACATAAAACCATAGTGATACCAACTAAGATTATTTCATCTGAGAGTAAAGAATTGTCAACAACAATGAATTTTTTTCTCAATCAATAAAAAGGAAATCTAATCTCCATTATCCAACCATTGCAACCACAATGCCCTGCATCCTGAAGACTTCTTGGGAAGAATTAATATTCCTGCACCACTAACAAACCTCCTTAACACCACCATCACCTCAATTGAGACCACAACCATCAAAGTAAAACCACCATTATCTTTCACACACAACTTAAACCATATTCAAAAAAGTAATGGTAGAAAAAGACTTCCAGCTACCATTGCTACCCCTAGAACACCGGCACCAGCAAAGCCTCCAAACTCCCCAGTATTACAGCCTCTATTTTAAGCCAACAGATTAACTTAGGGAAGAAAATTACCAGCCACATCCACCAAATTCCTAAACCTGAAACTCATGCACCTGTAGTACAAAATACTTTTAGCTGATCTCAAGTTAACGATTTAATGAAGAAACAAAAAATAAATGGACCATTGAAGGATTATGGTTGAAAGATTGATTCAGTGGTGGTGATTGTGTACTCTGAGGTTGTTATGGTACTATAACAGAGATAGTCTGGTATGGTATCTGAGTTTCAAATGACTATGTTGGTGCCCCCCCCCCCCCCCTTATTTTTTTGTGGGGGTGGGTTGGCAGGAGTAGTGGTGGTTTTGGGAAAGAGGAGCTGGCTTGGAGGAGGTAGAAGGCTGACAAAATTTGTTGTGAAGGGTCATGCTAAAGAAGATAGGGGCAGAGATAGTTTACATTGTTGGATTTCCTGCACCATTTGAGAGGGTTGAGAGAGTGTGGAACGTGTGGGACCATGTGTTGGTATTCTATCTTTTGGTCAGTCTTCAAATAAAGGGTAATTTGGGAAAATATAGTAAAATTATGTCCATTTATAGGTTAAATGACAATCTATTGAAATAGACCAAGTAAAGCGAGCCATTCATTTTAAGATGGAGGGAGTAATATTTTTAATATTGATACAATATGCTATATTGTTATCAATCTTCAGTCTAAGCATGTAATTTTGTGATAATTCTATTAAATTTATGCATTGATCTTAGGAGTGCAAAGGCAGAAGCAGTATCTTGTTAAGTACCACGGCCTTGCTCATGTCCACAACCATTGGGTGCCGGAGAAACAATTGCTTCCTGAAAATTATTATCTTATTGCAGAATTTAATTCAAAACATCAGGTTAATCATTTCTTCGCTATATGTTCAATTGATTTCTTGGATAATTGTGTGTTATTAGTTGGCACAAATAACAATTGTTTACTAATAGCACTTTTATTAGCTTAGAAAATTGGTGCTTAATAAATATGTTTGTTTCTGACATTTAGGTCGTGAAGTGGAATGCAGAATGGACAGTGCCACATCGTCTGTTGAAGAAAAAATCAGTTATCTTCCCTAGACAGCAAAATAAGCTTCAGATCACGCCTTCCATTGAAATCTCAGATTTCCAGTATGAATGGCTTGTGAAATGGCGTGGTCTTGGTTACAAGCATGCTTCATGGGAGTTAGATAATTCTTACACTCTAAGCTCCCCTCGAGGTCAGAACCTTGCGAAAGATTATGAAATTCGTCTTCAGAAGGCAAAGAGAACAGTTGACAAGGTTAATATATGCCAGAAAATATTGAGTTTGTCATTATTCTTTAATCCATTAATTGATTTTGCATACTAATGATTGATTTTCAAACATTATGGCAGAAACTTCATCCTAACGTGCTAAGTTAATAAGCTTGTTTGGTCTAAATTTTTAGGACAATCAATTGTACATATGTTGTCTTTGTTTTTGTTTTAACTGGAAGCTGGTTTTTACTGGTTTCAGTTTCATGTTTTGGGGGCTTAGGAAATATCTCTCCACTTAGTGTTCTTTATCTGATATTTGGTTTATTTTAGCCAAGCTGGGAGGATGTAGGAGTGTGGAATTAATGAAATGTAGAGGAAGAGATTCCAAATGGTGAACAATTTTTCTATTTAGGTACATTGTTATCAAATATGGTAAAATTGGAGATGATGATATAATAAATTTAGAACAGGTTGCTTAATATTGGCAAGTATTTGGATTTATCATGTGATTGGTATGCACCTTTCTCAGAGTAAAAAGCGTATTTTAAAATGACAATAGGACCAACTGTACCTCTGAGGGCATGAGTCTTGGCCTAGTGAAGAACAGCGTATTTCAAAGGTGATTGGAACGGAATTGGGAGAAGCAAGGCATATGGAATTAGGAATAACAGTGGAAGGGTTTTCTACTGAAATGCACATTGTCTGACCATTTATTCTCTTGGATTTCCTCAATACAATATCCTTTCATTTAAATGGTGGATATCGAAGGGGCTGATATTTCAAATAATAATAAAAGTATAGTCCTCCATCAGTACTGTGTATAGCACCATTTCCGATCTTCTCTGATAAAAGGTTGATCATATTATGATCTTAAGTAGCAATTGATTTCTCCAATTTGAAATATGTTAATTTTAAATAACTCTATCAATGTGGTGCATATAAATATTGACCTTAAGTTTCAACTGTACGAACACTTACCCATCCACTACTACTAAGACTAGCATTAGCATTGTAATTGCGTTTGCATGTTCTTGCTGATACTACAGAGTAAAAAAGGATCATATTTCGAGCTCCCAGAGCTTCCGGCAGGAGGATCACTTCCGAATTCTTACAATCTATTGAAACATGTGAACAAGCTGCGCCAGTGCTGGTACAACAACCAGAACGCTGTTGTTTTTGATAACCAGGTGATCGTTGTTTGATATTTTTATTGAACAGTCAAGTATAGTCTAGGTTACTTACTGCTCCATGCATTGTTTTAAATACTAATATTTTCTTTGGGTGATAAAAAGTGCATGTATTGCCAATCCTTGTATTTTGAAGCTTGGTTTCGAATGGATGTTGACTAAACTTTGGGGGTTTTCATGTATTTCCAATATGTTCTTCTTGTTCTCTTTCTTAAAGATTCTATCTATTGCTTAACCTCCATTGCTTGTGTACGCATCAGTGCATCAATTGACCTTTCAATATGTGTATGTTGAATAAAATGATATTTCAATAAGCTTTCTCTCTCCTTTTTTTTTTCAATTTTTTTCTGGGATAGGAGTTTCTAAGCTTCTTCCCAATATTGTAGTGGGGGGTTTGGAATTGATATTTTAATAAGCTTGAAGCAGTATCTTTTATAAATGTCAGCAGATTATTTAATGGAACTTATTGATTGTAACCTTGCAGGAGTGGGCAATGACTGTGATTTTCTTTGTTCTATCGTTGACTGAAGTCTGTCAGCCTTTCCTCATTATTGTGGCTTCAGATGCAATTTCTCAATGGGAAGCTGAGTTCACACGACTGGCCCCATCCATTGCTGTCACAGTTTATAGCGGAAGCAGAGATGCGAGGAGAAGAATTAGGACATTTGAATTTTATGAGGAAGGGGGTTGCATGATGCTTCACGTACTCTTGTCTTCTCCAGAAGCTGTTTTTGAGGTATGGAGATTGCTTCAGCTTTCTACATTTTTGGTTAAAATTGTAAAAAGATATAATTCAGTATTTATTTGTTCTGTTTTTTGTTCTGTGGCTGTCTGTGGTCTTATGGTTATGTCTTACTTTATGTTTTGATTATTTTTGCAGGATTTAGACATACTGAGATACATAAGATGGGAAGCAGTTATAATTGATGAGTGCCAGCACTCTGGGATAGAAAGTCATTGGGAACAAATTAAAATGCTACCTACAGATTCTAGGATACTTCTTTTCAATGGTCAAATAAAGGCAATTTTTTCCTCCTTGTCCTTAATCTTCTTGTTTATATTCAGGACAGGTTTTGAATAATCTTTTTGAAATTTTCAGGATACTGTATCTGAGTATCTTAATCTACTATCATTGCTTGATTCTCATGATGATCTGGATAAATTTAGAGGCTTCAAGTCTGACACAATTGATAATCTTGGTAAACTAAAAGAGAGATTATCACATTTCATTGCTTACGGCAGCATTCCTGAGTTGTCCAAGTTTGTGGAGTATTGGGTTCCTGTTCCAATGTCGAATTGCCAGCTTGAGCAGTACTGTGCCACACTTCTTTCAAACTCTATTCCTCTTCGTTCTTGCTCAAAAAGTGATCCTGTTGGGGCCCTCCGTGATATTCTTTTTACTGTCCGAAAGGTTTGCTTTATCAATCTCACCATCTGCATCACTACATGATGTCGTTTTTCCCCTTCTCTTTTACACTTTAAAGTCAGTCACAACTCAAGCATGTGAATCCTAAAATTCATTTTTCTTCCAAATAGAAGTTCATGGCTATTGTAATGAACAAAGAGTACTTTGTGGTGTTGGAAAATGGTGCTCAGTAATTATGACTGCTAAAACATGATATCAAACTTGCATGAAAACTTGGCTGTATAACCGTATGAAAATTATAAACACCATCAACTTTTTGTCTGTGTATTACACTGTTACCACTGAAATATCTTTTCTTTATTTTGATTCTTTTGCAAATAACAAGCACTTTGATATTTAGTTACATGTCATTTCTTGATAGTGTTGCGATCATCCGTATCTTGTGGACTCCTCTGTTCAAGAATGTTTGATAGCTGAGGGGCGTGCAAATGAGCTTTTGGATACTGGAATAAAAGCATGTGGCAAATTACAGCTTCTTGACATAATACTTTCAGAGATAAAAAATCAAGGACAACAAGTGCTCATACTTTTTCAGGTATACGACAATGGTTAGATTTAGATTAGATTAGATTCTGCGTAAGTCTTCTACTTAAGTTCATATCTTAGCTATGAGTCCCACCATTTTACATCTCGTATTCTCACCTCTGTTTCACACCCTGTGCGCCAGCATCTTTATTTTCATGTAGAACTCCAACACGTATCTTTTTATTGTTTTAATGTGACTTTCAATGGTTGCTTTTATTTTGACCAACAGACAATTGTTGGCTTAGGAGGGGCATCAATTGGAGATATATTGGATGATTTTATGCGTCAAAGATTTGGTGTAAATTCTTATGAACGTATTGATGCTAGAGTTGCCCCATCCAAGAAGCATGCTACTGTGAATCGTTTTAACAAGAAGGAAACTGGGCAGTTTGTTTTCTTACTAGGAAACCGTGCTTGTTCTTCAAGCATTAAGCTATCATCAGTGGATATTGTTATCATATATGATAGTGAGTGGAATCCTGCAAATGATTTGAGGGCGCTACAAAAGATATCCTTTGATTCAAAATTTGAGCAGATCAAAGTTTTTCGGTTATATTCATCCTGTACTGTTGAAGAAAAAGCCCTACTTCTGGCAAAGCAGGTTCTTAATCTTGATAACAATCTGCAAAACTTAAGTAGGACCACTAGCGACACTCTGCTCATGTGGGGTGCTTCTTATTTATTTAGCAAATTGGATGATTATCATGCTGAAAGCAGCCCTATATCTGTTTCAAACATTTCATCAGAGCAATTGCTTTTGAATGACACTACCAAGGAGCTCTTGGCTATACTTTTTGGAAGCTGTGATTCAGGTTGTATCATTTCAAAAGTTCAACTGGGTGTTGGACGTTACAATATAAATCTTCCCCTTCTTGGAGAGGGAAAAATTCAGTTGAAAGATGGAGAAGAGGCTCATGTTTTCTGGAGAAATCTGTTGGAGGGTAGAAATCCAAGGTGGAAGCATTCATGTGGGTTAACTCCACGTAATAGGAAAAGAGTTCAATTCTTTGATGGATTAAATAGGAATCCAGACACTGAGAGTGATGAAATTGGAAAGAAACGTAGAAAGGTGGCAAATGAAAATGTAGATCCAGACTCAATTGAAGTTGAACTCAGAGGGCATCAAATGACTCAAGCTGCTGGTTCTAAAGGAGGTAATAATAAGTGCCGAACTCTTGACTTTACCTACTAATTGTTAGTATTGT
The DNA here is from genome assembly GCA_903798405.1 of Fraxinus platypoda. Lineage (NCBI taxonomy): Eukaryota > Viridiplantae > Streptophyta > Magnoliopsida > Lamiales > Oleaceae > Fraxinus > Fraxinus platypoda. The sequence goes on along the minus strand of CAIGRT010171287.1, from coordinate 5,462 downwards.
ATCTTAAAATTAAGCTCGAGTGTACTAAACTGTTGTTAGGCAGGAAAGGCTTTAATATATCAGATGCCTATTCATTGTGAAATTCCCCTGGTGATGCAGGGTCTTCTACAGCCGTAGCCACCAACAAGTCCCAATCTTTGGAAGAACCAACTTCTTGTCGAACTGACAATGTCAATCCAGAAAGCAACCCAAATTTCATATCTGGTCAGAGCTCTTTCGATCCTGGAGTCCACGTAGACAAACCACAGGAAATATTAACAGCATCCAATGAGCAGAAGAGCCTCCATATTTTACTAAAAGGAGAGATGTCGAGACTCTGCCAAATCCTTAAAGTTTCGGTACCATCTCTGGTTTCCCTTTTCTATGCTCGTTAATCCAAATGATATCAATTAGAGATTAAGGACTCTGCACTACTTGTTCTCTATTTTCATTCCTGTTGTGTCTTTTAACTATAACATTTTTGTACTTAAAAGCTTGTCTTAAAGCTTGTGCCTCAAAATGCCTTGACTTTTGTGCTTTGTCTCGGGGTGTTAAAACACTTTAGTACCTAAATGAGCCTTTATAAACATTGGAGGGACGATAAAATTATTCATTCTACTTTTATCTTTAACTCACCCCTTCACATGCAAGCTGAATTTATTTTTTCATGCTAAACATTCCTTGTGTTGCAATAACCCCATTGCTCTGTGGAATCAAACCTGGAGTTGTTCAGCTCATCGAAAGCTTGACATGTTTACAATTTAAAAAATGGATGATGGAAATACTTGAAACCTTGAGCCTTTACTAGCGCATCTTCAATAAATTCTCTCACCCTAGGTCCAAATTTTCTCGACTAATGGAGGAAATGTATTGTTGAGTAATTCTAGTACTTTTTCGTATTTCTCTTTTCTATGTATAGTTGTAGAAATATTTTAATGGTGTACATGCTCTGTGAGGATAATTGTATGCACCAACATCATTCCTCAATGAACGGTTTTTTTTTTGTCAATTACATTTTCCAAAGAAGATATTGATAGGTAGTGTATAATATATTTCTGTATATATACTGAATGAAGAACAAACAGAAAATTGAAAGGAATTACACTAGATTGTGAGCATTCGAGAGGCTCACTCTCTCCCCCCATCGATACCCTTCTTTTTGGCTGCTCAATATGGAACTACCATCCCTTATTTATATGGCGAAGCCTATACAACTTATTATATTAAGTTCCCATAATACCCCCTATGTAAATGACAATTGAACTAACTTCTAATTTGGGGTTCTATAAATACCGTGTCTTTGATTTTCACCTTGTCATCAAGGTGAAAACCTAGGCCAATTTCAGATTATCATACAACCTAACAATTTCCTTCGCAAATACCCCCGTCACAGGTGATGTGAAAATTGAGTCTCTTGGTCCGAGGAGGTTGGCAGACTTATTTAAATCCACTATCACTAATATAGTGTCCATTAAAACCCAATAACCTGTCGCACCCCTTTGTGGGGTTTCTAAAAAATGAACCCGATCAATCAAAATTCAATGGTGAGTAGCCCCACAATCAATTGAAATCCGAACCTCCTCTTGTCGTGCAATCTGCCCGTTTATGGTCTTTCGTGCCATTAATTCAACCTTTGAATTAATTAAAAATCCTAATGTATTACATTGTTATCAATGTTAAAACTCCCTGCACCTTTGACTCCATCGACCAATCCAAAATACCATTGATTTTCCCCGACTATTTCTCCTTTTATCAATTCTCTTCTTCTTCTTCTTCTTCTTCTTCTTTCAAGCATTGTCCAATGGTGTCGTACCCATCACACTGGAGAGTCGAATTATTTTCCTTCATATAAAATTTAGCACCGAAAAGCTGTTTGAAATTAGTGGAACTTGATTTTGGAATTGATGGAACTGAATTGAAGTTAGTACGTGATTGCAGTAGATAAGTGTAATTGGGGCTTGAAATTGGAGTGATCTGAGCTTTAGGGGTGTAAATAGTTGTTGGGCTACCCATGTTGGCTTCGGCTTGCTTGAGTGAAATTTTGTAGTCCTCCACTTGTTGGGCTACCTCCATACCATATCCTAAACCTACCAGCTTCAACAATTTCTCTTCTTTCATCTTTTCCAGATTCAACCCATTAATAAAGACCCCTACCCCTATGTTCTCCTCCTCCTCCTCCTCCTCCTCATGCGATGGTGATGGAGACACATGCGATTGACACCTCTTTTCTTTCATCATTGTCTCCAAGTTCACAAATTTCCAATGCTTCCATGTTGGAAATTCTTCCCCAATGGAGACCTTATTCATGCGAAATCGAGCCAACATCAAAACCTTTAATTCTTCTCAAATTTGAATCGAACGGCGACAAGAAACCTATTGAAATTATGCCCATGCCTCTCCATCAAAGCAAGCGATAAGAGGGTTCCACCTTTCTCTCTCGGACAACCGATTCGTTGAGAAAATTCTCTCCACCTTGGACACCCACAATCCGTATTTCCACCGTAGAATATCGATATTTTTAGTCGACCTTGCGAATCTAATTCAGAATCATTTTCTTTACCGAACTCTTGCATCACCCATAAAAATTTCTCACGATTCTCCACAAAACTCTCCATATTCTTTTCCAATTCTTTGTTCCAATTTGTTGCCATTGCCCTACAATCTATGCTATGATACCAATTGATAATGTATAATGTATTTATGTGTATACAGTGAACGAAGAACAAATAGAAAATTGAAAGGAATTAAAAGAAATTGTGAGCATTCGAGAGGCTGACTCACTTTCGATACCCTTCTTTCTGGTTGCCTAATATGGAACTACCGTCCATTATTTATAGGGAGAAGCCTATACTACTTATTGCATTAAGTTCCGATAATACCCCTACGTAAATGGCAATTGAACTAACTACTAATTTGCTATCAGATACCCGGTTCGGTCGTTGACCTAGATAAATAAGGAGATTCCTAATTTTTGGTTCATCTCATGATATAATCTAAATAAAATTATTTCTCAAAAAAAAAAAAAGCAAATGTGTATGTATATATATGTATCTTCTTTCATGCTTTCTTAGTATTTCATAATTTGTCTACTATATTGCTCTACTTTTCAGATTTCGTCTTTTGTCATGAGATTTTGTCCTTATGTTTTTAGATTTATTGTTCTTAATTCTAAAATATATTTCTTTATATCTTATTCCTCTCTCACATCTCGTATTCTTAGATGTATATAATGCCTAAAACGAATTAACTAACAACATTTGTTTTGACTCATTTTCTCTCCACACTATATTATCTTTAGAAATTGATCTATACAGATCATTTGTATCGCATGACAAAAAAGTCATATATTTTTTTTTCGAATTCTTTATCTTATTTTTTTATTCTTAAAATTTCCTCTTCATAACAAATATATATTGTTTTGAATAAATTATGGCTAATTATATTTCGGTTAGGATAACAGTTTCATATTTATTTGGTTAGTATTTAATAAAAAAACTTCAGCGGCGCAGTTCTATTAAGCAAGTTAGTTGACATGGTGGTCTTAATTTCAAATCCTAAGTCCAGCACAATAATATTTTGTTGAAATGGACCAGTTTGCTTAGGAATGGCCGTCCAATTAAGCTGGTTTTTGACTTTTTTCGGATGGTTATTGACCAGTTCTTGTGCAGAATGGTCCAGTGGTGTTACCCAACATGGTTCCATGGCAAATTGAAGCTTTGTTTCTAGGAGGCCTTTTTTTGGAAGCTTTGGATGTGGAACTAATGGTTTTAGCCTAAGGGGATATTGAAGCTGTAATAGATTGGTTGAAGTTTATATAATGGACATTTCAGTAGTTCTACTGATATGGTGGCTCTTCAACAGACTGATGTAGTGGTGACTAGCTCTTTCGAAAGGCCATATGTAAATCATTTAAATATTACCTTCCAACATTTTCAAATGACTTTTTAGGCACTGAAATGCTTTGTTTAGGTTTCATCTCAGATTTAGATAATTCTGTGAAGGAAACACGAAGCAATTTACATACTTGATGTCTACTTTTCTCGATAGAAGTCTGAACAAATAGACAAAATTGAGAACAACTTTCTTTGAATGGAGCAGATGCTATAGGACAAAAATTAACTGTCAAGCTGTCAAGTTCCATTATTTACAATATAAATGGAACTCTGATTTCTATATTCTTTATTCCAGGATATATGGTTCTACTGCTTTGTTTTTAAGATTTTAGGATTTAACTTGTGTAGTTCTGAGTCCTTTTTGGTAAGTCAACAAGGTAATGTAATTAGAATCAAGATTTCTAATATAAATATTCCACATATTGTTCCTTCGGGATTTATAGTGAAGTGGAAACTTTATATTGTATACATGAGGAGTTCAAGGTCTAGTTGATTTTTGATCAATAGATAACAATAAAAATCTCATGTAATGAGATGGTTATGAAATGATTTTACGCATGATTCGGGGCAGTTATTTTCTGTAGGGTCCCCTCTGCCCACACGCACAAAATGCCTTGATGCATGTGATTGCAAGAATGTAGTGGTAGCTCCCTGGAATGATGAATTCACTTTGTAAACATGGCTGCTGCTTGGGAATTTTTTTTCTTGACACAACTTTCTTGGGAAGAAACATATCGAACCTTTTTGCTCTTTCTAATGAAGTGAAGAAGAGTACCTTTCAAAAAAAAAATGAAGTGAAGAAGAGTAAAGAGAAATTTGAGAGGAGGAAAAAACTCAATTTTTATTAGTACTCAAGTTCTATAGAAAATGAAATTCTTGTTCCCATTTTATAGTTATACTCAAATCGAAGGAAACCACTATTCTCTAACCGCATCAAAATATCATCAAAACCATAGTAATCTAATCTGAAAATCAAATAAAATCCTAACTGCTTTCTTTTTTCATAATTTATGTTTTTAATATTCTGTCGTTTCTCCTTAGAATCTGCTTTGATTTTTCTGTTTGTTTTATACCATGATCTTTCTTTATTTGTTAAATGGTGTGCATAAATTCACTTTTCAATTTGGAATATATAGTTCTTTTCCAAGAAATCAGAAGGAAGAAAAATTCTTGTCAAGTATGTCGTAGTGTTTTCAAGTGCTAGCTACTGCATGCAAGAACCTTCGGAACAATGCAACTTTATCGTGCTCTGATAAAATTCCCAGTTTCTTCTTTTACTATCTAATATGTTCATATGGCATCAAATGCAGGGAGATGTCATGCATACAGTGGAAAGATTCCTTGAATATGTCATCAAGAATCACCATGTCAGTAATGAATCACCCACCATCATTCAGGCTTTCCAGATATCTCTGGTTAGTGTTTTCAAACAACATTTAGTATATTACCTGTTTGAATGCCAATGTGTAAATCCACATCTCAAAATTTTAGTCAAGTTCACCAGTAAAGAAAATTAATTTTGAGATCCTCCCTTTATAATTCCAATGCGTTACATACCAAAACTTTTGACCTTTGCTGAAACATAGAAAC
>CAIGRT010171261.1:0-13414 GCA_903798405.1 Fraxinus platypoda | reverse complement strand
ATGGATTTTCTTAATAATTAATTTTAGATTGAAATTTTAGTGGATTTTTGTTTGTTGCCTTGTTTAATTGATTTGTTGAATTGTTAGATTACAAGAATGACAAGTGATTTCATACTCTATTTATGTCTATTTTCAATCTAACAAGTAGTTTTATACTTTATTTTTATAATTTTTAAATTTAAATAACTGGATTGGATTGGATCGAATCGAAATCGATTGGTTCGATTCTATAGTTGAATATTGAACCAATGGTTCAATTTCTAAAATTTCCATTGGTACTCAATTTGGTTCACTTCCCTTTAGGACCAATTGAACAAGATCACGCCCACTCTTATCCAAAATTGTCTATTTCAAAAAGGTATTAAGCTCTGTTTGGTGGGAATTAAAATCACTAAATGGGGGCCGAAAATATTTTTGTACTCATTTGGCAAGATTCTTACTCTTGCTTCTACTTTTTGTAGATGAATTTCTTAAGCGAGTTACTTTAAGACTTGCATGATTATTATTATTTCAATAAAAGATCTTATATTAACTTATTTTGAAGAGTGGGAGGTAAGTTATGAACACATAGATATTATGCCCGGTTAGAAATTTAAATCGTATTTTTAATGAATTTAATAAAAGTTTATGAAATGTGTGCAGTGGCGGATATGGGAAGGCAATGACTCATTCCATATTCAAATTCGAAGACTAAAATAGTTAAAAAGAAAAGTATCCTTAACCCATAGCCCACCAACATCCGAAATATTTGGATTTAGCTCATAGCCCACTACCCCAATTCTCAAATAATTTGTGTACATCAGTTTTTCAATCCAAAAATTTAGCCCATTGCCCACCAACCCAATCACTAAAAGAATTTGTTTACATCAATTTTACATCAAGAGAAGGAAAAAGAGCAAAGTATTTATTGGGACAAGTATGTTACATTGCGACGTGTGAAAGATCATTTCATCTATAGTGAAGTCTTGAAACCTCTTTCGTTTCTTGAAACTTTCCATTCTATAACTGCTACTATCATTAAATATCTTTCAAATTTCGAGAAATACCGACTTTTTTAGAGTGTCTAGAGCTTACACAGTTTATTTGTTAAACTACTTAATGCAAAACTGTTATATCTTGATAGTTATTGATATATCATGTCATGGGTTTGCTCAAACTTTGTTTCTGGTTTGGGGCTCATTTCGAGTAGCGATTATTGTATAGTGCTTCCGCTGCTATATTTGATTGTTGAAGCACATAGAATATCCATTCTAATGGCCAAAAAAAGTTATATGGTTTGGTTTTAGATCAAATCGACCATGTTAGGTTGGGGCAAAAATCGATTCAACCCACGCCACCCGTACTCAAGATTTTACACATCTAGGTGAAAAATTTTGCCCTCCATAACCTTAATTCCTTGCTCTGCCCTTGAATATGTGATTGAAAAGTTGTGGATCTCATAAAATATATTGTTAAAATTAATTGTTGACTTTAATTTAGATTAAAATTTTAATTTTAATTTCTATCAAATAGGGGCTATATATGAAAAATCATTTAAGTTACTAAACCCCTATTTAAGCCTCATTCTTTTTCTTAATTTTTTTTTTAATCACATATTTTCTCAATGAAATAATTGTGTATGTAAGTCTATAATTTTTCATAATTTAAACCACATATCCTGAAAAAATCACTATTATAAAACTTATTTTTTTATCCCAAAAAAAATGAGGCTCAAAGATAAAAGTTACAACATGAAACCAAAAGTAAGTTCAATAGGAAAGACAAAAAACCTCCATTACAAGAAGAGCATGGGAAAGGACGGGCTTACAATGTTTGTTCGATAATCGTTCTAAAACATTTTCAACCACATTGATAACATGACTTAACCAATGATTTTGGTGGCTATAGCAACTTTAATGAGTTGGACGTCGAACTCTATCGATTAACTTTGGAATAATACTATTTGTACATTGTTGTGTACATAATGATATACAGATAAATGATATGGAAGAGAGATACAAAAGGATGAAAAATACTATTCATACACAGTGGTTGATCCAGAATTTCAAGTGAGTACGGGCAACCGTTGACCGTGGACCATTAATAGCCTTAATAAAAATCAAATATATCGATTATTTTGCTAAAACTGAAAATATATATTGCCACTACATTTAATGTTAACATTAACCAAATGTCATAGCGATCAAACATTCCATATTTTCAAAGGGAATCATGTTCGAATCTTTCCCTTTACAATGATTTTAATAACTATGCTTTAAAATGGTGAAAAATATTGAACTAAAATGCACGACGGATCGCTCTTGTAGATTATCAAAATCAAGACATCGCGCTTACTAAACAGATGCTCTAACCAATTGATACAAACTCAAAACCTCCCGCTTACTAAACAGATGCTCTAATCAACTAAGCTACGAGAGTTGCATAGGAATAAATTCATTGACACCAAAAAAAAATTAATACTGATGGATCTAGCACGGGCGACTACCGTGCTCGTCGTGCGCTAGAGCCTCCGATTGTTGTATATAAGGAGTTACATAATGATTTATGTACATATGTAGTGTTAAAGAGAAAGTGTGTAATTTTTTTTATTTGATTGAAAAAATTCTGACCAAATCATATCTCACCACATTATGTATATGTAAATTATTATGTACATGTAACACAATCGAAAAAATACGAAAAAAAGAATGACAACTTGTTCAAGCCTTATTTTGAGAGAAAAATGCATTTTTGAATAGTGATTTTTGGAGAATATATGGTTAAAAGTAAAGAAAAAAATTTGGATTTATATTTAATTTAATTTTATTGATGAATGTGTGGTTGAAAATGAATTTAAAAAAAATATTTTTTCGATAAAATGAGGCTCAAACAAGAGCTCAGTTATTACAATCTTTTTCTCTTCCATCTCATTTATCTGTACTATATAATAATATACAAATAACATTATTCTTAATTTGGATGGGATTCAATTTCTTGTAGATAAATAATTTCATATTAACAAATATTAACGAAGATTTGTTCGACTCAATTCTCAATATATTCAGACTGAGTCAATGCTGAGAAGATTGGACCGATCGGTCAGTTTTGACCCGACTGGTTCAGCGTACAAAGTAGTGGTGTTCCCACGACAAAAAGTTTGGCCGCTCCGACCCAAATGAGAAAACCCGATAGAAAGTTCGAGAAGAGGCTTTTGTATTTTATTTAATTTAATAATAATTTTTTATCGTTTGTACAAATCAGTCAAGAAACTACTCCTCCTGTCCAAGGCTGCCATTGCAATTTTCTGAGTTCTCCACGACCCAGGAAACTTCCAGAATTCAAAGAGATCCCACCTCGAATTTATAAAAGAATAATTTTTCCCATTAATAGCACGTTTTTTTTTTTAATTCCAGTCAATACATTCTGTATACCAATACTTCTTTTTGCCCTTTGATTGAATCCAAACAGTTTGGCTTGCATTTGGTTGGGGTTTCTTCAGTTTAATTTGATAGTTCTTTAGATAAAAATGGAGGGTGGTGCAGCTGCTGTTTCAACAGAGAATGCATCAGAATCAGCTGCGGCAGCCTCGTACACCTATTGGGTAAGGGAATTGACCCATGATGCAGCTCCAAGACCCGTCCCCAAGAAGCTCGACGTGGAGGATTTGCCCAATCAATCCAAACCGACCCACCTAGGCTCCGCATGGAATCGGGTATCCATTTGGAGTAAATAAAATTTTTCTTTGAAGATATTTTTTTCCCGGTCTTTTATTGATATGGATTTTACTATATGCTTGGCTAAGATTTTTGTTGTTTATTTTCAGTGTATTTTGTTTTCAGTTATTGTGAGGAAATTTTATTATGGAATCTTTGAATCGAAAAGGAAAAAGAAACAGAAAATGTGAAACGAAATGGAGATTTAGCAGATAGTTGAGTTATTAGGAGCCCGTTTGGTGCTGATTAAAATCCAATTAAAATTGAAAATATAGTCGTTATTGGACTCACTCGGCTAATAAAAGTCAACAATAATGGCTAGTTTTTCAATTTTATTCTCTCTAACTGTATTGTTGTCGAAGAAATATATTTACGTTATTCTACGTGAATAAACTGTATGAATTTGTTAATTTAATGATAAATATTTAAACATTTTCTTGTTTTTCCTTTCTGTTAAACGAAGTGTAGTTGAGATAGATTGGTTTCATACTCGATGTATTTGAAGTTGAAAAATGTTTTGAGTTATGGTGCTGAAGTGGAAGATAACATTTTTCAGTGCTATAAAGTAAAATACCTGATTATGGATAGACAATGGCTCGTTGACTGTAATTGAATCTAGACGGTGAGAAGCACTTCAGGATGAATATGATTCCATGTCAGTGGCACAGTTTGCATCTAAGGGGGTTGTTCTTTAGAAAGTATCCTGTTTGTCTTAAATTTTTGTGCATCCTGAATCAAGGAAGAAAAATATAAGCAGGGGGAAAGGAACTACATACATTCACAAGTTTCAAAAAATCCATTCAAAAAAAATTAAGACGGCTAGCTTAAGAACAAACTAATTAGACCGCATTTCTGTCTGTAAGACATGGAGATGATACAGTCAAAACTTTATTCATTTAGGGGAAAAGTTTAGCAACAAGAGCATATATATTGAAATGTAGGAGTTGGATTAAGGCTCTCCAACACTCTCCAAATGGTGATAAGCCTTCAAGAACTCACATGCCAATGCCATGATATAGAAATTGTTCAAGAAGAGGATACAAGCCATTGAGCATTTATCCTTAAAAAACCTATTGCTACTGAGTATGTCCTGGATTGGAGTCATATTTGTACCTACTTAAGTGATTCTGATGGAAACAAATTTTAAAAAGAATTCCTCTGAAACCCAATGTAGTAATGGCCTTGATACTAAAGCATTTGCTCTTACCATCATCACAACTTGATTGTAGAAACTTCTCATCAGGCACGAAAGTGTGATGAAGAGTTATGGTAGCAGATAGCTGACACTCCCATCAAGAAATAAAAATAATTTTCCGTTCCTCATGGCTGTAGCACACTCAAGAACAGAGTTTCCAACAAGTACCATTCAAAAAAATCTCAAGGCCCTCTGACGTAGTACCAGCATTAAGTCATAAAAATGCCCGTGGGATGCAACTATTACTACCTGTATTTAGAACTTCTTAGAGGCTCGAGTTATCAATTATTGAGATAGATGATGAACTACATGTTGACAAGTTCTAGAAATTTCCCTTCTCTCCTTTTTCCCCCTTTGGCCTACTCTTTCTTGAACTGTTTTAACTCTTAAATCTGCATCTGGCATGTGGGTCGTCTGGGCTGAAGTTTCTCGAGATGTTATTAATCAAACTAGAGGTTGAAGAGACTAGAAGCAAGAGATTATCAGAAATTTTTATTAACTAAACCAGAGTTTGTTTCCATAGTTTGTATGTTTATAATGTAAATAAATTATACATTTAAGGAAGTTTTATCCATCAGTACTGAAACTTATTGTTATACTTCTTTTTGGTCAGAAAACATTAGTTTTAAGTTCACTTGGTCTTACTTCAGTGCTATTGCATATGACATGCATAATGTGTAGACCTCAAGTTAATACATTATTGTTTGTTATGTTTTAAGTTCACCTTCTATTTACATCATGTCAATCATTATTTCGTTTTTCAGGCTGGAACATGGGAAGAGAAGAGTTTGAATAAGTGGGCAAGCAATAGAATTAAGGTCTGTATGCTTGTAATCATTTATGTTTTTTCAGGTGTGTTTGTCTAGCCTGTGCTGCAACCACCTTTTTTGTAGATAACCCTTGACATTTCCTGGTTGTGGCCTTTTGGGGGTTACTTGTCATGATTTTAATGTTCTTGTCTCTGTCATTACTTTTGGCTTGTGCTTCTAATATTCAAAAGTTTTGTTTCTGTAGACATCGTCAATCAGAATTAAAATTATAAAAAACAATTCTATCTCAACAAACAACAGGAAATGTGAAACATACTGGAACTTAGTTGCATAAGCTTAAAAGTTAGCTAAATAGAGAAACAACGTTTCAGTGGAATGACCAAATACCTTCGAAGAAATATACCTAATTAAACCCCAAGTAAGCACTCTCTTCAATCCCAACAACTGGTTTGCATATCCAAGCTTGTTCATGTTATATGCTTGATCGGGTGATCATAGAAAATCTAGATATTTACATATCATGCTCGTTAATTTCAGGAGTTGCTTGTGTCTGTGGGGACCCTGGAGTTCTCTGGTGGCAGAGCAGAAATATCAGAAGTAACCAGATGCTCCGGTGATGTGAGTGCTTGTAACTACTTACATGGCCAAGATGATTTGACTGTTCAGTCCCATAAATTTCTATTAGCTTCTAAGTAAATTTGTTTTCTTGTTGTAGAGATTTGACATACTTGATGTCGTCAAAGGATCCACTTAGAGATCTATATTCTTACACACAAGATAGATGCATAATATGTTTTTGCTGAACATCAGTTTCTTCTTTATAGCTGTTTGCTATATCTTTTGTGAGAATTATTATTTGAGTTACAAGTTACAGACTCGGTCGATTTTAAGAGACGAAAATTTGAAACTAAGGGCCTGTTTGATAACCATTNTATTCTTACACACAAGATAGATGCATAATATGTTTTTGCTGAACATCAGTTTCTTCTTTATAGCTGTTTGCTATATCTTTTGTGAGAATTATTATTTGAGTTACAAGTTACAGACTCGGTCGATTTTAAGAGACGAAAATTTGAAACTAAGGGCCTGTTTGATAACCATTATTTTCTAGGGAAGTTGGAAAACTTTTTCCTTTTTCCAACAAATGTGGTGTTTGATAGGTTTTTTTTTCTAGGGAATTGGTTTTCTTGGTTGAAGCCTCACGTGCCCATTTTCCACCTAGTTGTTGAATTGATTTTCTTGCCTTTGTTGTGATAAAACTTTTTCCAGCATTTTTTTTTACAATTGGAAAAAATTCTAAACACAATGGTAAATTTTTTTTTCACTTTTATTGACAATTTTCATGCAAAACAAAGTAAAACGAATAGTATTCGATATGATAATTTTTTTTCAAATTTTTTTTTTTTTGGCAATTAGAANCAATTGGAAAAAATTCTAAACACAATGGTAAATTTTTTTTTCACTTTTATTGACAATTTTCATGCAAAACAAAGTAAAACGAATAGTATTCGATATGATAATTTTTTTTCAAATTTTTTTTTTTTTGGCAATTAGAACAAATTCTAGACGCAATGGTAGAAAAAAATTATCACTTTAATGGACAATTTCCATAAAAAACGAAGTCAAACGGACACCAAACGTCAACATTTTCCAGGTGGAAAATTATACCAATCAAACACAATTAATTACAATTTCTAGGCAATTCAATTCCCTATAAAACATTTTTTTTCCACATTTACAATCAAACGGACCCTAATAGAAACTGGCAGTAAGAAGTTTAGTAATTAGGTAATAAGCATCTCGAATGGTAACCACTAGTGCAAAAATTTACTGATTATTAGAGGTCATTTCAAAAGAGTACATAAATACATGAAAGATCATGGCTGTTTTATTTTATTATATGATTGTGTGAATTCATTCTGCAAATTATCTTCTTCTTAGCTCTAATTCAATAAAGGTTTCTTTTGCCTTGACATCCTCGACTAAGTTATAGTCAATTTATTCATTAAAGTGTGTTTGGTGCACTAGTTGGAACGTTCAAGGAATCTAGTATAAATTATTGTGGATATTATTGGGTAGATGTTATTATGATAGATTAAGATGGTTAGTATTCTTTGATTTTTATTTGAAGAATGTCATTTATTATGCCTATTTCTGGCTCATGTTTATAAACACACAAGTACTTTTTATGCACACACTTGATGTCGTCAAAGAATGCTATCCACCTTAATTCACCATAGTACCATGTACCTAGTGCTATCCTTTGTAATTTTATATACATCCTAATCTGGCTCCAAGCGTAGCCTAAGCGTGCTAACTGACAAATGAAGCACTGTGCAGCTGATAAGGGGTAAAATCTGGGATTGTATAGTGAAATCAATGGCAAGTTGCTCGTAAATGTTTTTTAACGGAAATAGAAGAGGTCAGAAAAACTTAAAATGGAAGGGGATTTAATCAGTGGGATAAGCGTAGAGATCTTAGTTTTTTCATATGGCAAGAAACAAGGAAAAGCAGAATGGAAATGATTATGAACGGTGATAAAACTGTCTTAATTATATCAATATGGTTGCTATATATAAAGCTACATTGGTTCATTTTATAGTTATGACCTCAACTGCTATTTCCTAGTAATGATAATTGAACTGGACTTGCAGGCATTCTTGGTGACAGTACGAAACAAAAAACGTGTTGGTTACAATTATGAATTGACATTGAGAGTAAAGGGTACTCTTTTACTTTTTCTGTTTTACAGAATTGTCGTCCTTTACTTCATCATTTTTTTCCTTTTTGTTTCCATGCTATTGTTTTCTTGTCCACTTTTTTTCACAAGTGAGTTATGGAAATCAGGAGAATGGACTGTTGGATCAGAGGGGAGGAAGGTCAAAGGCCATGTAGATATTCCAGAGTTCTCACTTGGTGAACTGGATGACTTGCAGGTATATTATATTCTAGCGTTCAAAACCCCTTTGCAGAACGATGTAGGATAGATATGTATTGATGCAATATTATGCTATTCGAGAACCTTACCTTCTCAGTATAGCCCCTGTTTGGTAGAGATTAAAATCAGATTTTTAGTAGATTTTGATAAAGTTGATGAAATGTGTGGTTGAAAAGTTGTGGTCCAATGAAATATGTGATTAAAATTAATGGTTGACTTTGACTTGAGATTTTAGTTGGATTTTAATCTAAACCAAACAGGGGCATAATAAGATTTTATAAAATGGGCTGTGTTCGACATACCCCTGTAGGAACTCCAGTGTGTAAGTTAATTCATATTTACATTTTCTTTGCAGATTCAAGTAAAACTGAGTGAAGACAGAGATCTTTCGCAACAAGATAAGTGGAGGATCATTGAGGATTTGAAATTATTTTTGCAGCCTCTGCGGGAGAAATTACATCAATTTGAGCAGGAACTCAAAGACCGGTAGTAGTAACTACTAAATGGTTCTGTATTGAAGCTTTTGCTTCCTTAAGAAATAAGTTGGATTTGTGTCTCTATGTTTGGACTCGGGACTTAAAATTAGATTATGTTTAGTGCAACACGAAACTGATGTCAAGGTTGTTCGTGCATTTGTAATGGAAAGTGGAGCTTGATAATTGCTTTGTCTGTGATGTACTACGAATAATTAATCTCAATTTTCTGCATACTTTTGGTGAACTGCTGTGTTTCTTGGTTGGTTTGTAGATTGTTTAATTTATTTCTCCTATTTCTAACATTTATGATCCCAAGAGACATGCTGTATTATTGACGGAATATTCCCTCAATGCTTCATCTTTCCCAGTATATTAATTGCCGTGCCCTGCACGTGACCATTTCTTCTAGTTCTGCAAGTCTGTAGATCTATTTTCACAGTACTCTGCCGCCATAATAAATCAGGCGATTTTCAGTCGACCTTAAAAACACACCAATTTATTAATGAATCCCTGGTAGCCTCCGCTTATTGGAAGAAATATGTATATTAATTAGAATTTTATAAACGGTTTAATTTATAAATAGATAGTACTTGTTGATAAATTGCATTAGAATGTATGGTTAAAAATGAAATTTTCGATATTTATAAATTGATTCGTAAAGTTGGCCAAATGGAGGTTAAACTTACGGCCGCCAGGCACCAACTACTACAGTCAATTCATTATAATGCTTTAGTTCAGGAAAACAACAGTCTTGCAACTCTCAATGCCAATAAATTGTTGAAACACAAACGGCCGCCAGGCACCAACTACTACAGTCAATTCATTATAATGCTTTAGTTCAGGAAAACAACAGTCTTGCAACTCTCAATGCCAATAAATTGTTGAAACACAAATTGGAGTATCTAAATTTTAAGCTCATTACATATGCTCCTTCTCAATCAGATTCAATAAGACGTAAGCCTTTAGACAAGCCATGGATTTTTCCTTGGCGAGTTTTTGAGCCTTTCTAGATTTTATCTCAATCATTAATTGGCTATTTCTCCTTACCTTTTTTCTTGAATGATCCACTTAAAGCTGCTTTAGTCTTTGTCCAATCTTTCATTGAAGCAGCACTCCTCATGAAAGGGCAAGCTTCGCTCGTAACAATGTCTCCTAGTGATGGTCGATTGAGTGCTGATGGCACATTCTGCCCAAGTGTTGAATTGGAAGCCTCATTATCGTTAATGATTTTCGTCTTCATTTCAGGACTGGATTTCTCACCATTTAAATCGTCGTCGTTCTGCTCTTTCCTTATTAAAGCATCCACATCAAACTTATCAGAAGCAGTGGCAAAAATTTTATTGGCTCCTCCCTTGGGTTTACTAACCCCTTCAACAGAATTGCTCCTCTCTTTTTCAAAAGATTTATGTGGCTTATTATTTCTTGAAAATACAAAGTCGTTGAACTTTGGTAGCTCCTGTTTTTCAAAAGTTACACCAGGCAAAACTTGTGAGATACTGAACGAACTATTATGCGTATCGCCAACCAGCTGCATCCAGGAGGACTTCTGTAGCCATGAGGCACCTCTGGCTGATTTATCAACAGTTGCTCTCGGTATATCTGGCATGACATCAGTAATTTTTTCCGGCTCTTTTAATTGGCTTGATTGGGTTTCCTTGTCAGCATAGCCAGGATCAATAAGATTTTGTTGCTCTTCTACTTCAGTACCATGGCTTGTTGAATTTTCCATGTGCAATTCCGTGCTGCCCTTTTGACTTACCAGATATTCTGACTTCTGTGGTGGTGAAGCATCATGATTTAAATGTGTGGAACCTGATTCCGTCTCTTCCGGTTGTGTGTTTACATCTGTGTTTGAATCATTCATGACTACACGTGGGCTACCTTTCGTTCTCTTCCTTCCAGACGCATGGTTCTTATCATCTTCATCAAACGGTGTTCTCCTTTTCTTCTTCGAAGCCACAGTTTCCCTCTTTTGACTTCCATGCATTTCCCAAGGGCGTCTATCATTAGAAGTCTTTAGTTCTTTTAATGTTGAATCCTGGGTAACCACAAAAGAGAGAGAGAGAGAAGCATTCAATTAAGCACTGAAAGCACATGCGACATTGCAAAAGCATTAAAGTTCATTCAGTCAAGCGTTAATCAATACCCAATCAGCAGTAGCAGCTTCCTGTCTCCGATCCTTGAAGAAAGCACTTCTATCATTGGGCCCAGCCACCATGTTAATTATCAGGTTATCTTCATCGCTCACTTGATCATCCCCATTGTCATCAACTTGCACATTGTTGAGTAATGTGGCTGAATTGTATACTTCCATAGTAAATCCAGCCTTGTTACGAGTTGCATTTGAGCAGTTCTCTCTTTCCAAAATCTTGTTCATAACTGACTTCATAATGTTAAGCTCTTCCTCATTTACTCCAAAATTTTCACTTTCATGATTATAAGCTTTTTCTTTTACTGTCTCAGGGCCAGAATGCTCCTCACAGTCACAAAAGTGTACAGGGAGAGGAGGAACTTCAACACGTTGGAAACTGTATTTGTGCTTGCCCGATCCTTTAAAAGGCACTGCTTTTATCTTCAGGAAGAAAAGTAATAAGCACAAAACAATATATATAAGTACATCCACAGATGTGACTCGTGCAATTACAGTTCTAAAATCTCAATTCTAGCAGTAGACTTAGCAAGTTAGCTTGCAAGCCAATCATATTTTTATGAAGGAAATAACACAATTGCAGTTAATTTTACCTTTAACCACAGCTAGGAAAAAGAGAGAAGGTATTGAGTAAAAATGAGATAATCTTTGGATGGCATGCAAGCATAGCATAGAGAATAAAATGTTTTACCTTTCTTAGTTTGGGAAAGAAAATCCGGAGCTGCACTTTGTCCATGCTGGGGTCTTTCTTTGGTTTTTCTGAAGAGAGCACGTTTTCAGCTGGATTAATATTCTGGGTGGACAAATTGACGGAAAGTTCAACATCTTCATCCCACTCACGTTTCAAGCGAACAAGATAGTGTTCCTTAGCCTTCTCAAGTCTCAACTTGCCACTTTTCCACATGCACCCATTATACTGTAAAATTACATTATCCAATGTGTAAAAGCAAGAATATTCTAATGTCCAAAAATGCAAAACAAGCTAATTCATCCTTTAGCTAGTAAGCATACAAGCCACGAAATTACACAACCAACTTGTTAGTGCAGAGAAAAACAAAAATATTCAAGAATGTCTAGCCCCCAAAATTTCAGGCTCGGATGCATCGCCTATGTTAGTTATCCTTGTTGTTCCTCTTCCTATAACCACAAAATTAACGATTTGTATCTAATTTTTCTATTAAAGGCGAATATATTGGTCCCTAATGACTTCAGTTAAACCACCTTGAAAGAGCTTTTCTTATCTTTACCTATATAATCATCTCAGATTAGTTTCGATCTGCGCTACCACGGATTTGGGCAATTGAAATCGGAATTCGAAAACAATCAAACTAAACTTCAAAGAGTCATTTCTCTAAAGCACCAATTTTCTACCGTAAAACACAAATACTACCCTAGAAAGCAAATCCATTTATAAAACAGCAGAGCCAAATAAGCATACCGTGCTGAAGAGCTTGGCAAGGCCCTTGTCGGAAACTGGAACAAAGTCCAAATAAGCGAAGCTGCGGCCTTTGCTGCGCATTATTTCTACTGAATCCACAGTTCCCAATTGAGGTGAAGTGAAAGTCTTTTTCAAATCATCTTCTTTCACATTCAGCCCCAATCCTCCAACATAAATCCTTAATTTTTCTGCCATATTCGCTTTAAAATTCATTCTTAAAATTTTCCTGTCTTCTTCTTCCAGAGGGAGTTAAAACCCTAATCCAGCTCCCAAAATCTGGAGCTAATTTAAACGGGTCCTTAACCTATTAAAAAAGTAGCAAGTAAGTCCCCTACTTATTTTGTTGATGGTCCCAGTCCCCAACCATTGGGTTTTAATGCACTTGGGTCCATTGGTAGCAATGAGCCGCTATTTACCTCCACATTTATATAAATAGTCACGGCTAAATATGTGTTAACACGTTATTTTGAAATGTTTTATAAATACTGTAAAAATTATATTTGAAAATTGGTGAATATAAAAAATAGATAAAAAAACTGCTTATGTGAAATGAACTTTTTATACGATTCAATTATTTATTTACATGTATGATAATAATTAACATTGATTTATATGTATCCTACTATAATTCAATCAATTAATTCGTCAAGTTCATGCATGTACACTTTATATATTTTGGGGGCTATTCAATTACTTTAGAAATATTACAATTCAATTATTTATGTATGTGCATGTATACTAATTAACATTTATTTA
>CAIGRT010171236.1:0-21344 GCA_903798405.1 Fraxinus platypoda | reverse complement strand
GACAATGTTGGGGGGGCGGTCGCCCTCCCCTGCCCCCCTCTAGCTCCGTCTCTGGTCTTGGGAGTTAGGCCTCTCAAAATCTTTCTAAAAATTTGCAAATTCCAAGAAACAGAGTATCCATCATCCTTTAAAATTGAGTTATGCAGAATGAAAGGTGAGATAATTAGGAATAAACTATTCAACAGGGAAAGTCCCCAGTATAATGGACCTATATATAATTGCAAGAAAAGTACGACCTAGGTTCCAAAGTGCTACAATGAAAGGATAGAGACTCAAATGCGACCAAAAAACAATAAAGATGGGAACCTAAGTGCTACATCACGCTAAGGTGAGGAATCAGGTGTTACTTTTCCTAAATTTGCTTTAGATCAATTTTATGTCAGGTCTAGCAGAAAACTGAATATCAAGTTTACTTCATTTTGTATACCATCTACTCATTTTTTTGTTCACTTTGTTATGCTTTTAATTGAAAAAATTTCTATAGATATCGATAGCCATTCGATGAAATTATAAGGTACCTTGAAACAAAAAATCACACAACTTTCATCTTCCATTTACTAAATGCTAGAATCCGTCCTTGCTAACACTTGATATCAGCATAGCAATGCAAATTTAACTAACAATGAATTGGTCGGCACGCTTGCCTTGGGAAGCAAAAATTTTAACCGCATTGATGCAACTCTGCCATATTCCTTATAAAGCAAATAGCAAGTCCAGTACTCCACTGATATATGGATGAAAAACCTGATATTCACGCATAACAACTCCTCTCTTAGGTATGAATCTTGATGGAAGATATTAAGAAAAAAATTGATTAAAAGAAAAGGGCTATCGTGAAATGATAAAAAGATTTTATCCTGAAAATTTTGTGTTCTTAATCATCCAAGATGATGCACTCATAGATCCATGCACACATTGATGAATTCTATATTATGGTTTTGGACTCCAAGCCATTTCTTTTTTACTAAATAGTTTTTAATCACTGTCTTTGATGACACCATAGATTAGTATATGAATATTGACTCACACTTACATTTAAGTAAATCTTTTTAGCACCTTATTTATTGAAGAAATATCAGAATAAATTACAACATATAATTATCAAAACGTTTAGTTTAACTTCTCTTCGGTGAAAAATAATTTCAATTATAGCGTCTAGCTTATACCGTATAAATTTCAGTTTGTGAAAAAAAAAATATGATTCATATAAGGTATAAAATAATCACATCTTCTATAGTGAAAGGACATTAAACTTATAACATTTAGGACGAATATTTGTTATCGATAGCTTGTTGATGTTGCTGGAAACCAAGTCATGACATAGAAAGAATAAAGTTCCATCAGATACATTACAGGAATAAGAACAAGAGTGCCGAAATGCAATTGGTCGAAATATTTTTAAGTTTTCAGAACAGAAAAAGAAAAAAACGAAGTTAACCTAAAAGAGAGATTTCTGAGATTCCAATATAAAATCTTGCATTACAGAATTCCAAAATTTAAAATTTTCAGTTACCCACAGCACACCAAAAAAAAAAAGAATCACCAAAACCCAACATTTGGTTCTCTTCATGTTTCTTTACATACGCAAACCTGAAATTGTGGCATAGCATCTTGGGCTTAAACTCAGTCTGGTTTTCAAAGTCACCAAATTGATTTAATTTCTGAAAAAATGGAAGTTATGTAGCCTATCAAGAATCAAGATTTTTAAGGACCTTCAATGTCCCTACTGAAATTTTTGTAAGATGGAATGTATAGAAAGAATGTCCATATTATGAGTTAGGCATAAAGCATAAGAACTTAACAATAAGCAAGTACTTTGAATTTTTATAATATTAGCTAAGGCAGAATATTGAAATAACAAAATAGGTGTAAATTCCAATTTAAAATTTGAAAACAATAGATGGGAAGAGACATGCTTCATTGTGAGCAACCATGAAATGTGAAGATCTATTCAAAATAAAGAAAACATAACAAACATATGCCCCATGTCCGAACATGCGCGGAGACTTTTTTTTTTCCTCTCTCTCTCTCTCTCACCAATATTTTTGTCCCAGCACAAAAAATTTCCACAAGTAATAAATTCTAATTCTATATAATCATCTTTGTGATCCCTAACAGAAATCAATATTGTCCGAGAAAGTAATCAATTCAATCAAGTTACAATGTGTGTGTGTGTAGTACCGATTAATGGCGTATTATGTTTGAAATTGCTTGTAACATTTTCAAGTAAAAAAAATTAAAAATCTTTCAAAAAGTTTCATTGTATGGATATGGAAACAATGAAACAAACAACAAACTCATCTACCATATCCAAATTCATAGCAAAAAATTGACATTAGTTAAGAAAATACCTTATTTCAATCATTATTTTGAGCAATCTCTTTCTCAATCTCATATGTCAAACAATGAAAACTTCGAACCCTACAAAAAAATGGTCTTGGGATGGTCAAATAGAAATTTATTGACAAAATTAGAGCAACATATAGAGAGAAGAATGTAGGGAGAAAAAAAATTTAAAAGATAGAAGAAGAAGAAATGAGAAATCTTACATGATATGAGTCACTGTGGAGGGAATGGAGGAGTAAAAATGTATGGTTGGTTGAGTGGGAAAATGGAGAACGAGGACGGAGTTGCATGTCAGATTCAAAGCGTGTGGGGGAAACGTTGATGGGTGAAAAAAAAAACTGAATTATGTCGATGATGGGAAATCGCGACACGTGGCACCTAATTCTTTGCCTCTTTTATATTGTAGTGAAAGAACGTAGGGAGAAAAAAATTCAAAATATAGAAGAAGAAGAAGAAAGGAGAAATCTTACATGATATGGGTCACTGTCGGGGAATGGATGAGTAAAGAGATATGGTTGGTTGAGTGGGAAAATGGAGAAAGAGGACGGAGTTGCGTGTCAGATTCAAAGCGTGTGGGAAAACGTTGATGGGCGAAAAAAAAAACTGAATTATGTCGACCATGGGAAATCGCGACACGTGGCATCTAATTCTTTGCCTCTTTTATATTGTAGTGAAGAAATGGTAGAAAAATATATATAACAATTTTGAGTGAATCCAAGGAATCGAATAACTGACATTACAAGCAATTCCAGTGTTCCACCCGTTCTAAGTTCTAACCTAGGCAGTATATCCTCGTGGTCTAGATGATACCCCAATAGAACTGCATTCTAACGAGAACTCCATAATCCATAGAACACTTTTCTTTGCACTTGAAACACCCAGTAGAGTATTTAGCATACAATCTTCTTATGTAACATCATGTTAAATTCATGATCCTCCTTTCAGGTACTACCATCGGCTGCCATTAGTTATTTTGTCTACGAGTTTATGAAGGTAGTTCTTAAAGTGGAGTCAAATAAGAACTGACCCTCTGAAGTCTGAAGTAATATGATATTGAAGGATTCTTCAAGTTGATACTGAATTGCTGACAACTGAATTCCTATATCGCTAAGATGGCGATTTTTAATGGCTTATTAGTTAGTAAGCAAACAACATTAGATTCTCCTTGGAAAGCTCCATTAAAGAAAGAAAGTCTGATTATTTGGAATGTGTTCTCAATATACATATCTAGTTTTCGATGCAAAATCAGCTGGCTTCAACTGGTCGCACATATGATGACTATCTTCCTTCTCACTCTCATCCGCCTGTAAAACCTTCCTTTGCTCTCTCACCTTAAGGTCAAGTTATTTTTTCTTTCCATTCTGCATTGTTTATAAATATGACACGTTTCAAGATATAATGAATTAATTAAACAATAATAGAGAATTTTATAGTTAAAATTAAAGACACCTGTATAAATTGAAAATAGTTAAAAATAAATAAAACAAAGAGAGAAAAGGGCGTTGAGGAAAAAGAAAGAAAATCATTATAAAAAATGATTTGGGTCAGATAGCACTAGTTAGGATCAACATATCATAGTTGGACGTTCATTTTCATTTTTTAAGTCAAATGCTGGTGGAAAGTTGACTTAAGAAGACTAGGTCAATGTGCACGATATGGAAAATAGGAAATGCACTAATTTTGAAACCAAAGTTTGCCGATTTTTTCCCCATTTATTTAGAGCATGTTTGACTAAGCTTAAAATTCAATTAAAATTGAAAATATAGTCGTTATTGGGTCTCACTCGTCTAATAAAAGTCAACAATAACGGCTAATTTTTCAATTTTAATCTCTACCGAACACGCCCTAAATAACATGTAACCTAAAAATTTGAATCTAATAAAAGTCAACAATAACGATCTCTACCGAACACGCCCTTAGAAAGGCTTATTGCCTGTACAAGACAATGAGCAATCCAAAGAACAAGCCACTCTTGCATCACATGAAAAATCTACATTAATTGGGAGTTATGGTCAACGTTTATTGTTAAGAGTTATTATTTCTCTCTTGAAAATTGCTCCATTTCAAGTCATTATCAAAGCCAACCCATTAAAGCAAGGCCATCGAAAAGACTTAATCAACCCCGTAGGTTTAGTTAAAAATCAGATTTTTTTAATTTTTTTTTAAATTTTGATAAAAAAAATGATGAAATATATTGTTGAAAAGTTGATAAAAATTGTGGGTTTTATNAATTTTGATAAAAAAAATGATGAAATATATTGTTGAAAAGTTGATAAAAATTGTGGGTTTTATAAAATGTTTGACTGAAAAATGAATTTAAAAAAAAAAAAAAAAAAAGAGTTTTAAAAAAGTGGACTCCAAACATGGACAATATTTGTGAAATTGTGAAACTAAATGTCATTTTATGTTAATCTATATCTCTAATATATTAAATATCATATCGAGAGAAAATAATTTTTTGGACGATTTTAATCCTACTACAATTCAATTATTTCAATAATACCATACTTTTCATTTTTCAACATATAATAAATACTACATTAATTTAGATTCAATGAATTTTGACTAAATGAATCTTGATCTACATGAATTTGGAGCTATTATAGATCAATTTATTTCTATTCATGTATCTAGAAATTTTAATGACTGTTTAAATTCATGTATTAATAATTAATTCTTATATATCAAATCTAGTATAAAAATGTTGCTCATTTGTAGTATTTCATCATCACAAAAAATTGAATTATAGAAATTGAGTTTTGATAGTACAATTTTCTTCTCTTAAATTTATATCCTAAATTTTATTTTTTTTAATTCGTTTGAGACTCATTAAATCCTCCCAACAAATTGGTATCAAATATTGCTTTTATAGCACTTATAAGATATTCAAAATGACGTGTAATGCACGTTCAATTTTGACTAGTTTAAAGTAAATGACATTAATTTTGCTAGTTGGTTACATAGATTTGATCATAATAGACATTGATCTAAATGATGCTATTAGCTTATTATGTTGGATTTATTGGCAATTACAAATAGAAGGAAAATTGACTAGTCATTTATTTAGATATAAGATACATTGAATTGTAGCTCCAAAATTCATTTACTCAAAATTCATTGAATCTAAATTAATGTAGTATTTATTATATATTGAAAAACGAAAAGTAAGGTATTATTGAAATAATTGAATTGTAGTAGGATTAAAATCGTCTAAAAAATTATTCTCACTTAATGTGATATTCAATATATTATAGATATTTGAAAATGTTCCTTGTTAAAATTTTGAAAGAGAATAAACATAAGGAAATGAATTTATAATTTTCTTCAACTTGTGAATTTTTGTATACAAGTGAACCAATAGGAGAAGAAAAAGAGAGAATAGCAAAGAGACTACAACAGGATAAATTAAAAATTGATTTTTTTTTTTAATCTATACCTTGAAACAATAATAAAAAAAAAAATACCTTAAGTTTAATATTCAATCCGTGTTGACCTAGAAATTACGTAAAAAAATCAACACTCTTACGTCACACACAGTCCATGGTATGTGTAACCTGTCACCGTCTGAACTTGTTAACTGTCTTCCATTTCGGCGTCCACCCCAAAAGACTCACCTTCATCGTTACTTCCTCATTTTCCCTTTCTCTTTTTCTATTTATCACTCTTTGAACCTTTTTCGTTTTCTCTCCTCTTTGATGCTCTCGGTTATTTCTACAATTTCCTTGCTTGATCTTGATCAATTCCATTTTTTTTACTCGATTTTGGATTGTAGAAGCTAAGTGAATCAGTGGATTATCAGCAGCGAGCATCGATTGATTTCTTTGTCTTTTTAGTTAATTTTTGATCTGCTATGAATGAATTGCAGACACAAATCTTGTAAGCATTGAAGAATTAACGGGATTNTTTTTTTTTTTTTTTTTATATTCCGTTAAATTTTCTTTTCTTGATTTTTTTTTCCTGGTTGAATTGAGCTTAAAATCTTAGCAAGTCAAGTTATTTATATCCAAGTCTATATTAAGGTACGTAGACACATGTGGTCCTTGTAAATTCTCAAGCTCAAGCACTATGCTTGACGTGAAAGTAATTGTCTGAGGTAAAGGGCATATCCTCATCATCTATTTTTATTGAATAGTAATCAGGTGCGAAAATAATTAGCATAAAACAAAAACAATAATAAGAGAAAATTTCCGAAAAGTGCAGTTTTAGAATGAGAAAGGGGACTGTCCAGTCTGTTAGAAAAAATTCCCAAAAGAATAAATCCTAGTGAAAAAATGAAAATGTATTTTAAGTTTTTTTAGTGAGGAATAAGATTGCGATCCAGGTTTAGTCTACCACATTCAATTTTATACAATAGCATCCGACTGAATGGAATCAGAAAATATTCCGTGGTGAGTAAAAGAGTTCTTTCATGAATCAGTCTGTCAAAATTAGTTGGTTATAATGTTTACATCATTAGCAAAACTTATTATTTGCTTTCATTCTTCACTTGCCAACACACCTGAAGCTGTTCTCTTTGTAGCTCACTTGCTACCCTTGTTTTACATCATTAATTTGTGATAAAAACAGTTCTTAATTTTTCAATGGCCTCATGTTAGATGTCAATTTCCCTGTCTAACTCGAGTTCCACTTTATGTATATTGTAGCACTACATAGCTAGACACCACTATTGAACAAATCATTCTTTAAAATGCCTTCAGTATTTGCTTGCTTCCGTAGGGAGAGCTAGAAAAGAGCAAATCTTTTTCAAAATCATCATATTGAGGATGAAACATTTGAGGGATATAAAGAATTTCATGATAATTGGAAACAGTAAATAGATAGGGCTAAAAACCTGAACTCTCTGAGTACTGTTTTTGTCGTGTATCATAAGGGAGTAAGGATTTGCCTTTAAAATGGATAAACTGTGTAAGTTGTAAAATGATGCCTTCTACAGTCTTTGCTTTCTTGAAATTCTCTTTCTCTCTGTCTGCAAGAAAACTTATATGTCTTTATGAATTAACTGAGTTGCTAGTTTAATGCAGATATTGATCAGATACTTCTGGAAGCACAGCATCGGTGGCTGCGGCCTGCTGAGATTTGCGAAATTCTTCGAAATTACAAAAAATTTTGCCTTTCTTCAGAGCCTCCTAATAGACCCCCAAGTAAGATTTTAATGACCCTGTTAACTGAATAGTGGTCAGTTTGAGATGACTTGTCTCAGCCGACAAACATGGTTAACACACAGACACATGCAATGACACGTCCCTTTTGCCTTTTGTACTTGTAACTTTTAGTTGTCACGTATGCTATATACTGGTACCAGTTCTTTTTAAGTCCCGAAGTTAGTAGGATACTTAATTTTGAAGGTTAATTGTATTCAAATTAATTGACATTCTGGCCTTTTATTCACGAACCCATGATCTAATTATTTTGCATGAAATGAAAATATGGTGTTGGGTAGATTTGCAATGAAATTATCATACATGATGAAATTTAAAGTCAAAAAATTGAAAGACCGTTAATTCAATTTATTCAATATCGCATTTTTCTGAGCAGCTTTGTACAATATCTGCTCATACTCTAGTAGGTGTAGTGGTTCTCTTCTTATTTGTTCTCTTTACAGTGTCGTCATATATTGAGTAACTAGACTCAATAACTTATGACCTCTTTTCTGTCAGATGCACCTCTCTGTCTTCTGTTTGTGTTTGTGTTTGTATACAACCAGTGGATATATAACTGCAAAACATTGTTGAAAGATGTCAGTCTTCATCCAGTCCTGTATATGTTTTTCTTCAAATGAGAAAAAAGGCTTCGTGACAACTTTTTCATTATTTTTTTCTTTCTAGTTGATTCTGATTTTATTACATTTTATTCTGATATCATGTACCATTCAGGTGGTTCGCTCTTTCTTTTCGACCGTAAAGTGCTGAGATACTTCCGAAAAGATGGCCATAACTGGAGGAAGAAGAGAGATGGAAAAACAGTGAAGGAGGCTCATGAAAGGCTCAAGGTAGGTGCCAATTGATGTTGCCTTGTTTATGATCTTTCATTTTACTGGTAAGAACCTAAAAAGTTTCTTTAGAAGTGATGACTTTTCTAACTGTACAGATAAAACTGTTTTAAAAACTAGAAGCTAAATCAGATATAAGAAGTCATTCTTCTTGTAAATTATGTTGATGCTTCCAAATTGATATATCTAGAGGCATATATCTTTTCAGGCTGGAAGTGTTGATGTATTACATTGCTACTATGCCCATGGGGAAGAGGACCAAAATTTTCAAAGGCGCAGCTATTGGATGCTTGAAGAGTACGTCTGGTTTTATTAAGTTTCTTAATGTGAAAAAATCACTACTATCAATTTGCGACTATCAGAGTTGATAATTTTGTTCTGGAGATAAACACTTAACAAATCAACTAATCAAGTAATTCTTCTGCTTCTCATCCTCACGCTTTCCTGATCTTGATCTCATGCTTTCCTTATCTCGATATTTCAGTCAAGAGGACTGCTGAACATCCAATGATTAGAACTTGTCCAACTTTCTAAAGTTGTTCGGTTCAATTAGTTTGTCAATTTTCTGCCATTTACTAAATCATTGATATGTCAAACAATGTAAGTGTTGATTGGGGGAAATTGTTTAATCCTCTATGGTTAAAATTTCTCCAAATAAATATGTCCACAGGTACTGACTTCTTTTCTTTATCTTGTCGATGGACTAAAATTAACAGCTGATCTACCATTTATTGTAGCTTATTGATATGGGAATCTTTATTTTACTGTATTTTCCTTATTTTGAAAATTCTCTTTGTTTTGGTTGTTTTAACGATCCATAGTTGATAAGTTTATTTCTTTTGTTCTTGTACTTTATGGCCTATATAAATGAACTATTATCTAGGATATCAGTACCTTTGATGTCCTGGCAATTAAATTGATATATTTTTCTCTTCAGATTGATTGTAGTAGTAGCTTGATTTGGATTAGATTTTATTCCAAATCAATTGACTTTACTGCCGAAATTAAATCTAATAACATTCTCAAAGTAGGATGAATCATTAAGATGGTTGAACAACCCACACTGTAGAAATTGCAGAGGGACACTGTTGAAGGGCTCTTGGACCTCTAATACAGGAAAATCTTCGTGTTTTGCATCCAATTTTGGCTTCCATAATTCCAGCAAAAAACATAGGTGTAAATTTTCGGAAGGAGTTATTTGGAATTAGTGCATACTCGGTATTCCTTATGCCACCACGTCACTATGAGAACAGGCTGTTAGATGACTATATTTTTGTGTCGTTTCTACGAGGTTGAAATACTGCAATCTTGTAACTCGCTGGAGAAGAATCTTAATTAATGGAAGGAAACTATGAAGAAAATAAGGATTTAGACAGAAGACTATTAATTATTGGTTTTACTAATTATAGTTCATTAGATATTAGAATTTCATGCAAAGTAATTCATTATTTTAGGAATCCTTGGCCAATTTACTTATTCCAAATTTAGGACTCCTTGTAAATTAGGTTAGTCATCTCTTTGAAGACTCTTTGTAAGGCCTATATAAACACGGCTTCATTGAGATTTTTATTACTTTTAATGTACTTATAATCTAATTGATATTTATTTCTATAACTACATTAACTATAGGAATATTTTAGTTTATATTAACTCTTGTTCTAAGTTTGTGTTTCTAAAAAATAATTACACATTCACAACTATCATCCACTTATTATTTTCATATTTCATGGGATTCAATACTTTTCAATATAATCTTATTATAATTTCTAGGAGTGTAAGCGGTTCGGTTTGGCTAGTTTTTAATAAATTTTCAAACCAAACCCTTTTAAATGGTGTGAGAAAAATCCAAAAACCAAACAATTTAAATCGGTTTGAGATTTTCTCAAGTCTGATTTTAACTTGCGGTCTTTCAGTTCACCTTATCATCACTAGTTCAATGATCATAAAAAGTATTTTCATACTTTTTGGTGCTAGAAAAGAAAACTATACATATCAAATTGTTAATTTAAATATTAAGAAAATCAAAGAAAAGTCTCAACAATGAGTTTATGAAATTAGGATAATTAACTAATTATTGGTATTTGGTAGTAGACAATTGACCAAATTACCCATTTTTGTATTATAATTTCATAGTTTTATTTTATTTTGGGAAAAGATTGTAATTTATTGGCATAAATTTAAATTTTTTATTTTTAAACAGTTCGGTTTGGTTTCAAACCGCCGTTAAAATTTTGAAACCTAATTTAAACCATTTTAGAGCAGTTTGGCTTATTTCAAAACTGTTTCGCTAACGGGTCCACGTGGCACCAAACCGGTTTGCCTGTTTGATGGTTTTTGCTTAATATCCTAATAATTTCTCCTAAACAAGCACTAAGTTAGGGATTGTTGATCACATGTGTGCATTTGCTTACCTACACATGCATAATACGTTAAATTTGTCTGGCAACTGGATGTAGTGAAGTACTATAATTGCGCTGTCTACTAGATTATGACAATGTAGAAAGTGGCCTTATAGGATCATAGTCCTTGGGTTTAAATTTTCACCACTTCTACTTATTTTCTTCTTATTTGGAGGAGTCTGATTTCTTTTAATTGCTGTTTCTGCTTCAGGGAGTTGTCTCACATAGTTCTTGTTCACTACCGGGAGGTAAAGGTAATGATCCTTTCTGCCTCGTCAGATCAGCCTGTTATTTTAAAGAGCTTTTTTTAGCACATCTTAAAAGTTGATCTTTATGCAATCTCCTCTTGGCTTAAAGTGCAAGAAAGTTAATATATCCTCAAAATCTGTACTTTGAACTTATTTATGTGAATCTTATAATCTAAAAATTATGTTGTTTAAACCATACTTACGGCGAACTCTAATTTGGTTTTGTGAAGGCATTCATGGCCTTGACTTGAATCTGGGTCTTCATGTACATATCTTTGTCAGAATATTAGTATATGGCGTCCTTGGTATTTTTGGGCAGCTGCAATGTTTATAAACATCCTGTAATATTTGTTTCCTTGCAGGGAAACAGAACAAATTTCAGTCGCATTAGGGAGTCTGAAGTTATTCCTGATTACCAAAAAACAAGAGATGATATACCCAATTCTGAGGTGGACGTTTCTGTATCTTCAGAGTACCGACAATATAGCAATAAAGGAACCTCGCAAGTTACTGATTCAGCTAGCCTTAACAGCTCTCAGGCTTCAGAATTTGAAGATGCTGAATCAGGTTTCCTTGCTGTGCATTTATCTCTTTTAAACAGTCCAATGTTACAATCCATGAAGCTGCATTGAAGATTTCACTGTTCTTTTTCATTCTCTGTAATGAGTTTCTATCAGAAATAATTTCTTTTCATAGTCATCACTAAAAAAAATTGTATCTGCAGTGTATTGTCATCAACACAGTCCTGGATTCCAGTCATTTGACAAGGTACAGCAACCCGTGGTACAGAAGATGAGAGATGGTTCAATTCCTTATTGTGAAGTCCCTATATCAGGTATTGTATCATCATCCTTTTTTTCCATCGTAGTGTCTATTCCTTTGATCTTAATTAATCTTTGGACGATTCCACTTTCATGGTTAATTGGGCCATTTCTGTACCCATAACATTTTTTTACGCATTAGTTCAAAAATTTTACATAGCGAAAGATGTAGTGTTGGATATCAAACTTAGTACCAAAAATGCATTCATATAGTTGACTCCAAGTGTATTGGGATTGCGACTTATTTGGTTGAAAAAAGAAAAAGAAAAGGAGTATTTAAGTTTTATTACAGTGTGAGTTTGCAGATTAATAAATAAAAAATTAATGCCCATGTATGCACCATAAAGCATTTATTTGACTGTGATAGTAAAAGCAAGACATTCATCCAATTATGACGGCGGACTATTATGTTTGTACTTTTACATTATTAAAATGAATTTATATTGGTAATGATTCAGTATTTCTGCAGATAATTATCAAGGAAAATTCTCAGCTAGTACTGGTGCATGTTTTGAAGCAATTACTCAAATGCAAAATAATAAAAACTCCATGGATAATGGTTTGACGTGTGAACTCCGCCATGACCTTGATGACCAAGTTTGGGAAAATGTTGTGGAATGCAGTAGTGATGGCTACCAAGCTCTCAATTTTCAGCTGGCCCAAAGTTCGATGGGCATTATGCTTGGACAAGAAAATGAATTGCTTGGGCAAGTTGTTTCTGGCGCCATTGGTAACAGGCAGGATGAGTTTGGAAGCCATTCCAATGGCTTGGAAGAGTGGCAGGTACAGATTGACATTACCGTTACATTTTCTATACATCACAACTGATAGCATAGCCAGCAGATGTAAACATTATAGCTTCAGGAGACTAGATTGCTCTATCCACTGGCTTCAATCCTATTTGACATGGGGATTTTGATGTTGTAACTTGAGAATGACCTAGGAGTTCTATAGGTTTATTGGTAGGATGGATTTAATAGGTTTATCTTGCTAAGATGGTTCCAAAATATGGTAGCTTTTTCTGTGGTCTTTATAAGTTTAAAGTCGTGTTTAAATACTTATTTTCCTGAAGAAATAGTTGAAGCACTAGATCTGAAGGAAATTTTTTTACTATGATATTTTAGTTTTTTGAAGTTGTCTCAGCAATTTTAATTTTCTTACTATCTAGTCGAAGTTTTTCAGTTTAGTTCAAACATTGCTTTAATCATAAAATCCGGTAATTTTCAGTTATTTGATTAATTGCAGCTGGAAAGACTTGTAATTTTCCATGTCAATCAATAATGAAGTGATATATCATGTTGTGAAGTCAGGCTTCTCTACATCTTATACACAAAGTTCAAAACAGTTTCTTTCCTTCCTTTTTCCTTGACGTTGAAATTAATCAGACTTCTGAATGTGATTTTGTACATGTATTGAAGTGGTCGATGGATCAGAAGTTGCCTGAGAATTCTAGATACGATCCATACAGTGAGATACATAATGTTAATAATGAGGAGCTGTACGACACCATTGGTTCTTGCAATACACAACGAGCCAATCAAAGTAGACGCCCAATGCATACTGATTATCAAAAGCAGGATGTGTATGCTGAACTAGGAAGTGACCTAAAATCAGAGTCTAATGGCCACCTGAATGTGGAGGACAATGCCAATTACCCAGCCTTGAGACAACCTTACTTAGACGGTCTTCTAAAAGAAGGCCTGAAAAAGCTTGACAGCTTTGACCGTTGGATGAGTAAAGAACTCGGAGACGTTACTGAGTCACATAAGCAACCTGGTTCTGGGGCCTACTGGGAGACAGTTGGAATTGATGATGGAGGTGATGATTCTGGTATTTCTGCTCAAGTGCCATTGGACAACTATATACTTGCCCCCTCTCTCTCCCAAGACCAGCTCTTTAGCATAGATGAGTTCTCACCGAACTGGGCGTATGCTGGGTCAGAAATTAAGGTAAATTATATCAAATGCTCTAGTCTAAGACTGATTCAGTTGCTCATATGTATGAGCTCTTACTGCAGTTTTACTTCGCTATATAAGAAAGTTATATTCTTTCTTGTGTTTCATGATCAGGTGGTTATTATGGGAAAATTCTTGAGTCATAAAGAGGTGGAGAAGTATAAATGGGCCTGCATGTTTGGTGAACTGGAAGTTCCAGTAGAGATTATAGCAGATGGCGTTCTTTGCTGCCGCATACTCTCAAAAAAGACTGGAAGGGTTCCGTTTTATGTGACATGTTCTAATAGGCTAGCATGCAGCGAAGTACGGGAATTTGAATTCCGGACTACTGATGTTCAAGACGTAGATATTGCAGATGCAGAAAGCGTCATCTCTGGTGAAACTGTTCTTCATACGAGATTTGGGAAATTATTGTCTCTTGGATCTGTCCAAATTTCTATCCAGAAGGGGGCAGCAGAAAATGATTTGTGCTGTAAAATCAGTTCATTGCTGAAAGATGACACTGAGTGGGAACAAATGTTAAATCTCACTATGCAGGATGAATTTTCAGCGGACAGGGTACAAGACCGTCTATTGCAAAAGCTTTTAAAGGAGAAGTTGTATTACTGGCTTCTCCAGAAGGTTACTGAAGGTGGGAAAGGCCCTAATATTTTAGATGAGGAGGGTCAAGGTGTGCTGCATTTTGCAGCAGCTCTAGGTTACAACTGGGCCATACAACCAACAATAGTTGCAGGTGTTAGTGTCAATTTTCGGGATGCAAATGGATGGACTGCACTTCACTGGGCAGCATATTATGGCAGGTAGTCATGGGATTTTTACTTTAATTAGTGTTTTACAAGGGGTTCCTTGCTTCCATAACTTTTTTTTTTTCCTCTTTCGACATGTGTGCTTATTTTATATAAATTATGTTGTGTGCGTGTATAAAATTGAGTGTTCTTATTATAAATTTTTAAAAGGTCATAATGTTCATGTTTGACAAGTATAAAACAGTTCTGAGGTTTTCTGTCTGCTAATTTTAATCCTTGATATTTTAATTCCACTTATATCTGTTGACATATCTTATCTTTGTCTTTTGCTCCGGGGTCTTTTTGCTCCAACAATTTCAATATTAGAGAGCGCATGGTGGCTTTCCTTGTCTCTATAGGTGCAGCTACAGGAGCATTGACGGACCCCACCCCCAAATATCCTTCTGGAAGAACTCCTGCAGACTTGGCATCCTGCAACGGACACAAAGGAATTGCCGGTTATCTTGCAGAGTCTGCCTTGAGAGACCACCTTTTTTCACTTACATTGAAGGAATCAAAGGAGGGTGATAATGAAGAAAAAGCTGTAGAAACAGTTTCCGAGCGAACTGCAACTTTAGTTGGTTATGATGACTTGCCCCATGGCCTGTCATTGAAGGAGTCGTTGGCTGCCGTTCGTAATGCAACTCAAGCTGCAGCTCGCATTCATCAAGTCTTCAGAGTACAGTCATTTCAGAGAAAACAGATTAAAGAGTATGGGCGTGGTGAATTTGGAATGTCGGATGAGCGCGTGCTTTCACTTCTAGCTGTAAAGGGAAAGAAAACAGGGCGGCATGATGAACCAATGCATGCTGCTGCAATATCGATACAAAATAAATTCCGCAGCTGGAAAGGCAGAAAGGAGTATTTGTTAATTCGACAGCGAATTATTAAAATTCAGGTCAATGCCCTGTCTCATATGTTATCAAGAAGAACGCGTTTGTATATCTTATATATTTTGTTTGTTTATTCTCCATAATGTTTTCAATTCCCAAATTCTGAATTTTGGCTTTCCTGATAAAAGGCCCATGTGAGAGGACACCAAGTGCGGAAAAACTACAGAAAAATAATCTGGTCGGTGGGAATACTGGATAAGGTCATTTTGCGCTGGCGAAGGAAAGGAAGAGGATTGAGTTCATTTAAACCTGAAGCACTTACTTCAGGTACTAGCATGCAAGTAACAGAACCAAAGGAGGATGAGTATGATTTCTTAAAAGAAGGTAGAAAGCAAACAGAGGAAAGATTGCAGAAGGCCCTTGCTAGAGTGAAATCCATGGTTCAGTATCCAGAGGCTCGAGATCAATACCACAGATTGCTCAATGTTGTCTCAGAAATGCAGGAAACTAAGGTAGACCTATTTTATAAATTATCAGTTCTCAATGAGCATCTTCTTTTTCTGAAAGGGATAATAACTCTTGCATCCTTGTTTGGAAACTTTAGATAAATCATTTTATTGGGGTTTATTTTACAATTGACAATATTTGAGCGTTTAAGATGGATAAAATTTAAACTTGGGGACATAGTTTTCATGAATGAATTTATGGAACTAGATGAAAATTAAATTGGCCAACTTATGGTTACTAGTTTTCACTAGATTGGAAGAAGGAATTACTTTTATGTTTGGGAGGAAGGTAATTGTGATAATCAAAAACTAGTGAAAGGGCTAGAAAGTAGAATTAGCTCTAATACCAATTGTCACAACCCGTCCCAAATCACCCTAGCAGACCCGAAACGTGACATGGAATTTTGTGAAACCATCCATATGGTGATGAAAATTTGAACATAGGGTGTTACATTACTTTGACCGTGATACTTGACTGCCCGTCATGTGCAAGTGATATTTGGACTGTACATGGGGGTTTACTTGATGCAGCAAAACAGATAACATTTGGGATATGGCATTGGCTGATAAAATGGTGCACTTAGGGGCCACACTACACTTTACATTCCTGACGTCTTTCTTCTGATTCCATGGGCCCCCGTTCATGCAAAAATGATACTACTCATTGGTTGAACAAGTTACTAACTACATGAGTCTATTTTTCTTTTTTCCAGTAAACTGATAATCCGGAATTATACCTTAAAACACACTACTCCTTGTAAGAGTGGCACCTCCAAATCTCCATAACTGGTGACCCCCCCCCAACCCCATATGGTATTTTAAATATTTTTAATTACCCCTCATCAAGGCTGTGACGTCACCACCTGTAGCTAAAGACTGCCGTAGAGGGTATCAGGTGAACCACTTGACCTCAATGCTGGGAAATTGACTGCCTTGCACTCATAAGTACTACCCATGAGCATGCATTGATGAGGGTTTCTTGTCAGCGACAATTATCTTATGAAATCCGAATAATTGTGATATTTATGGTCATGTTTTGAGAATAAACACTTTTAACATTTGACCAAAATTATGTCTCGACATTTTGCACTGTTAGCTTAATGACCAACTATTTTGCTAAAAATAGAATTTTTATTGCTTCTCAATGTATATATGAAATTTGATTTGACCTTCTTGATTTTCTCTGCAGGCCAAGTATGATAGGGTCTTGAACAATCCAGATGTTGATTTTGATGATGATCTAATCGAACTTCAAGCTTTGTTGGAGGACGACACCTTCATGCCTACAGCAACTTAAATTTACCTATATTATACTGTGTAAAACCACCACCTAGCTTAGCTTTACTGGTACAATTTTCTGATTAGATTGCACAGATTCTCTTGTAGATTAGCTTTAGTTTATTGATTTGACCTTAATGTTTGGTCCAGAGTGGCTAGAATTTGATAGTTGGGTTGGTAGTGGGAAAGATTTCTCTGCACGCGTGGAGATCATATAGAAGTGGTAATGCTAATGTAAAATCTTAACCTCACTATGCATTTAAAATGGTTTCTTTGATGTAATACAATTTTACTACAGTATATTAAATTGATGTTATCAGGTTTTTTAAGGAACCCGAAATGTGATTCTCGTTTTTGTTGTTTTGGTAACATGAAGGTACTGATAAGTGTGTTTACTTGTTATATCAGGTCTTTTTTCCTTTGTCCTAGTAACGTCGGCGTCTCTAATGATTTCAAAGATCATAAATGATTATAATAGGGCACAATTATGAGAGCAAAAACTTCAGGACGTCGCTAGATCCTGAACCAAACCTCTCTGCTAGAAAGTCAGTAGAACTGGTACAGCGTGACGAATGATTCAACTAGAATTAAGCAATATTGATAATTTATCTTTAATAGATAATGTCGTGATAATGGACGCATTCAAAATTGGATCTGGATTTTAATTTTAAAATGATATACAGATATTGATTTGAGATTGAAACCAGGTTGATTCAAAGGTGTGCTATACAATGAACATGAGCTGTTTTGATAGTGGAAGCAAGTTCATTAGACTGGTATCACATTGACTGCTCTACTCGACAATTCAGACATCCCAATATTTTTATTATTTTTCATGGGTTACCAGCTTTCTAAGGTTGAAAATATGTCCGTTGGACTATTGTATCAAAGATTCCTGGACCATGTGATGTATTTTTTTTATTTTTTTTTTGTTTTTTTCTGTTTTTCTGGGGTGGTTACCAATTTCTCTTGCAAGAATGTCAAAGTTTTGCCAAATATTGTTGAATTATAATTCAAGAATTTTGTTCAGGATGATCAAGTTCTTGCTTTATTCAAATTCCCAGTCTTTCTTTTAATCAAACTAGTATGTAACATGTCCGTTGCACGTGATTTTGCAGTCGTATTGTGAATATTTTATATTACAATTTACAAACCACCAATCTCAAGAAGGAGCGGAAAAAAGTGATACGTCCCAAAAATATGCTCGGCTGGTGAGTGAGTTGAAGGGAATGAGACTCGTGTCCGGTGAGGAAACAACTCGGATAACCATATTCGCATTAGCAACCAGCCTTGAAATGTTGCTCAATAGAGTAGAGTACCAAAATTTGGATAAAAACAAGAGTAAATAAAAGACTTAATCTACCATTTTTTTCCCCTTCCCTTGATATTTCCTTCATTTTGGATTGTTTAATGAGAATTCCGAACTTCCCAAATAGTACAATAGAAAGGCAAAAAGGGAATATATAATTTTTCACTTAAAATTATACAAAGTGTTTGTTTTACATTTCATACGAAGTGACTAATAACAAATTTAATTCAGGCAAATTTTAAATTTTTGCTTAACCAAAAGATAAACTTTTTTTGACAACAAAAATCAATTTATGGGCTAAACCAAACGGGAACCTTCGGACAGTAAGACAAAGACACGTTAAAAAAGGCGGTCTTCTATATATTGATATATGGAAAAATGGGATATGCCACTTTGACATAAAATGGGTGACAAATTGAGTGATATAACGTTAGTTGACAAGTTGTGATTAGATGAAAAAATTAACTATGTTCAAAACAGTCTAATGATAAAGTGTCATGTGGCATTATGTCAACCATTGTTTCAAAAATTATGTCACTACAATATGATTCATGGAAAATATCCCTTCTTCCCATTTCAATCTTTTCAAGCCTTTCAATGCCTCCAAAAGATGCTAGATAGAACATTAATGTCAAGTCCCAATTTATCATAGTACCTTCATCAGTATATGCATTCTCATAGTAGCTGAAATTTTTTCATTGTACGATGTTACAACTCCACATATCGGAAATGATATACTTCAAAGCGAACTCGTGGTCACGTGTTATTATTCCATGTAAAACCAATGTTGCTATTATATCCCTGTTTGGACTCCATTAAAATGAGATTTTGGGGAAAAAAAAAATATGTTTTGGAATAGAAATTGTTTGGAGAATGTGATTGAAAAATAAAAAATTAATAATAAAAAATTTGAATTTACGTATAATAATATTTTATGAAAGAATACGTGATTAAAAATGAATTTTAGAAAAATGTATTTTTGAAAAAAATGTGGAATTCTACCTACAAAATTGTAGGCATGTTCAACCAATGTGACTCACATTCTAGTCAATAATATAGGTGGATGTTAAATTTATGAATGACTCATCAGTCATCCCTCGACATTATCAACAATCCAAGTTGAAATATCTTTCCCATCAGTAGCAACTCTTGCATAGAAACCAGTCAATACCCCTTTTTTATTATTTTTTTTTCTTTTTGGAGTTCAAACCTCTCAAGATCACTCATTTTAGAGTAGGGGTAACAATATGACGGTTATGGAATGAGTATGTCATTTCTACCCTCGTTTCGTCAGATATTTTTGTCATCTTGTCTCGTTTTCACACCCGATTAAAGCGAGATGGGGGCAAGCCGGGGCCACTGTCCCATTTATCGTCCTTTTTATTTTTTATTTTAATTTATTTTTTTATGTTTTTAGTTAATAAGTATTATTAATTTTTTTTTTCCCAATTTGTTAAGAACAACTTATGTTCTCTTTAAAAATGATGATAAATCTTTCATTTTTGTTTAATAAAAAACTTAAATTTGAAATTAACTTTAAACGAGCACGGATAGGGGGCCGGGACTATATTTCCTGTACCCATCCCTTACCCGTTTCGGGGCAATGACCACTGTCCCGTCCCCATCCTGTTCACCCCGTTAGGCTGGCAATCCCTGCCCCATTAGGGGCCCGAGAATATCGGATTGAATGGATTTTCTTTTGCCATCCTTATCCTAGAGATGATTTCTTTTTAACTCTTCCACCTGAATCAAGATTACAGTGTGCTAAATATACTCATGAATATGGAAATACTTACTAAAACATAAAACCATTTAATGAATATACTTGTTTCCTTCGGGCATCAGATATACTTGGATGAAATTGAGAAGCCATAGTTGCTGCCAAAAATAAATGAACAATAAAATAAAAGGTAAAGGATACGTTGCCCCAAATATATGGTATTAGACCTCGTGGTATGAACAATAGTTTTGAGGGAACAATTCATAAGTAACCTTAAAAATATTACTAATTTCACACTTACTTTTAAACTTTTTTATATTAATTGTTTTACAATAAATTTAGTAACACAGTGTTACACTCTGTAAAATTGTGTTACATATAGTGTGTTATATTTTATAAAATTATGTTACACATATTTCACGATCTTGTTTCTATCACCGTCATCACTTGTAACATAGTATGTTACACATATTTGTCGCCTATTTTCACTGTCGATGTGATGCCACCACTACTTGTAATATTCATTGTTACACCAACAATGTCGATCCCACTTGTAAAATGCAATATTATAGCATCATTGTAGACACCACCACAACCACTTGTAAAACCCATTGGTACATCACCATCACAGCTACCACATACATCTGTCTCACACATAAACACCCAAAATAACAAGAAGATGGAAGTATGTAAGAGTGACGAAGAACTTTTGACAAGACACTAAAGATGTGTGAATACAAGTTTACTAAAAATATTTAGTATAATTTACAAAAAACGTTCATATCGTTTGTCTTCATTGTGCAAGCTGTCCATGTCGTTTCACTTTTTAGGATTTGGATCCTTATATCGATTATTTTTTGCACAAAAAGGTTCTTTCTATCACATTGCATCCATTTCTTCTGTTAAATAGACGTGCTCTACAAATGACATGAAAAGACAATCTGCCTCAAATTTTTCAAGGCAAAATAAGAGAGTAAAATAGAAAAAAAATAAAAAATAAAAAGAGTTTCATCCTTAGATCAATCTCTTTCCTAAACCCCATCGATGGTCAACCCTTTCCATGATACCACCACCATCACCATCACCATCACCATCACTACCACAAACCCACTCGTCTATTGCCTCAACTATTGATGCTGGTGGCATGTTTAATGT
>CAIGRT010171232.1:0-11295 GCA_903798405.1 Fraxinus platypoda | reverse complement strand
TCAACAAATTCGTTCAAGTGACAATATAGTTGATTTATTTACAAAAACACTACCAACATCCACATTCAAGAAATTGGCTCACAAGATTAGAATGCGTCGACTCAAAAAATTTCAGTGATCAACATCAGGGGGAGTAACTGTATTCTTTTTCCTTCGCTTCGGTTTTATCACACTGAATTTTCCTAACGAGGTTTTAATTAGACAACATTTATCTTTAATACTCCAAAATAATTGTACTCTTTTTCCTTCGTTTTGATTTTTTTGTCTCATTGGGTTTCTATCAAACAAGGTTTTAAAGAGACGGATATTTTGTAATGTGTCATTCAAGGAAGAGTGTTGTAAATAATAAATTATTGGTGAATGACAATTGTACCACTGCAACCCTAGATATTATTATCATATGTATCCCCATTCATTTCCTATAAATATATGACTTTATAGAGGCTCTATAAATAGGAACCACAGACAGACTAAATTCATCATATTTCAACATTATCTATAATCTCCTAGTACTCCCATCATATATTTAGCAGTATAATTATATAGTTTTTATTTTATGTTTAATTATATTTTCAATGTCTGTTTTTCTTATACTTCAATTCCAACTTTCTATTACTTGTGTTTACTCTTCAATTTGTTTACGGAAAAAATCAATTAATTTAATTATGATTAAGAATTACACTCAGGCTTTGTTGGAGGATTCCACTAAAAGTTAACATAATTGGAGGCTAAACTATTATACTACAAAATACTAAGAAGTGATTCAAGTTTAACTAACGATAAATATCGTTTACCAGAACTAAATATTAATTTGTAAATAAATTTTAAATTTTTAGATAATGTTTCCAAAGCATTTCATGTCTTACTTTTTCCGAAAATAAAAGGTCTATATGTTGTGTCCTTCTACGTGTCGTTTCTCATTTCCATTTTTGTACAACCAAACTAGTATATTTCTTTTAGGGCTCGTTTGATTGAGAGCATGAAATTTGCATAGAAAGAAAATAAATTATGGGCAATTCAATTGTTTAGAATTTATTCATATATAAATTATTAACTAAATGTATTTGATTGATTTAATTTTCAAACCTGAAAATATTATACTGATTTATTTTTTATTGATGGGTAGATGAGAGAGAACGAATTACTTGAAAAATAAAAATTAGTGCCTCTCCCTAAAGAGAAATGGTTTCTTTGTTTTTTTAGGAAAATGTGGTCAATCAAAAGTTGAAAAATATTTTTTATGAAAAAAATTGTTAATAAAACACTTCAAAAGTATGAAGTTTGGTGGAAAAGTAACATTTTTCATGAAAAATAAGTCAATTAAACACATTCTTGAGGAAAAAAGATTAGTACGGAAATAGTGATACAAATCCATGCAAAACAAAGCATAATATTTCATTATTTAACCCACACAGCTGAGGCATAACTGGTACAAACCATCAAAATAAATGGATGTACGTCGCTCGTCCTCTTATTCATACTTAAGATACTACAACGTTAAAAAACACAGCACTTCCTAGGTAGGTTTTAGTTGTGAGGCTTTGCTTCAGGTTCAGCATCCACTGCCTTACCAGCATATCTACAGCACCTGCAACCCCTTGCAGAATAATAGCTCGGGCCACAGCAGCCATAGCGGCAGTAGCCCCATCTTCCATATCCACCACCGGGGTAACCTCCAGGTCCTCCACCAGGGTATCCTCCATATCCACCACCGACGTAACCTCTACCAAAGAATACTCCATATCCGCCTCCTAGATACTTGGATTCTTCAACCCCATTTGTCTTCTCAGCCTCCTTATCTGAACAAATTTTAGGTGCAAAAGTACAAGATAGGTAATAACTATTAATACTTAAAATGTTACCACACAGTCTACAACCTTCGATAGGAAAAAAAATGAAATTCTTAAACTCTTCGATGCATGTTTTATTTTATTTAATAACATGTGCACATTGTCCTGGAAGCAATATGTAGAAGACATTTTACATTTTTACTTTCAATGACGAAAACTTTTGTGTAAGAAGAAACTTACCAGTGGAAGTCTGAGACAATTCCCGGGCTGACACTTCTGATGCAATCAGAAGAACCATAGCCAGAAGGCCAAGTAGAAGAATTGTCTTGGAACCCATTTGCTATAACTGATTGTTAAGAAAAAAGAAAATTGATTTATGTTTTTGATGAGAATGGTCAGAGTGTTTCATCTCTATTTATGGACAAATCTAGCAACATATTGAGCCTATTGTTAGAGTAGAGTAGGTACAGCTTTTTGTTGAATAAATACAAAGATTTAATACGTACAAATTCCACCTTCTCTTGATCGACACGTCGTATACATATCTTAAAAACACTTTTAATCGATAATTAACTTTTTGCTAAATTTATATTAATGGGTTTATCGAGAAAAATCTTGGTGTTTATCGAGAACGCAATGAGAGCTGTATCTATTAGTGTGTTTTTCCATATCCAGTTATATATGTACAAAAGTAACATTGTTGGTTGGTTGGTCTTTAAAATATAGTCATAATTTCATATTTTTGAAGAACTATTGATTTTAACAACTGATTGGGGAGTTGATCGTTCGGACCTTTCAATATTGGGTTTATTAATTTGTTATATGGGGTCTACATATACAATTAATTGTGTATGAGACTATCTTAGAGTTGAGCCTAATTAAAATGATCTAATAAAGAATTAAATTGTTGGGCTTAGGGTATCTAAATAAAGTGTGCGCCGAATTATATGTGAGATTGAATCCATTAGGGTTGTATTTGATAATAGACTAAATACATATGAAAACTATAAATAGGGTTATAGTCACCAATTCATATGTGATTCTCTTTCTTTTCTTTTCTTTTTTGTCATATCTTCAATACAAGAAAAAACATATTGAAGAGGAAGATCCAAAACTCACAATCACGAATCAAGAATTACAGTCAAGAATCAAGAAGAATAATTGGAGCAATAAAATTGAAGAATAAGACAATCAAGACTATGGAGCAAGAAGTCAAAATCAAGATCAAGAACTCAAAAACCAAAAGAGCCAATAATCAAGAAAGCATCATTCCCAAAGAATTAAAGTATGTTCTGCATTATTAATTTTCTTGGTGATTTGACATGGAAGATTTTGACAATTAATCAATTAGATTTTTTAATTTTATAAAGTTTCGTAAAGTTACAACAAGTGGTATCAGAGTCAACTCCGTGTTAAACTATTAAGATTTAAGGAAGAATTTTATTGTTGAAATTCATACATTAAATTTTGAGATCTTTTGATTTGGAATGTGAATTTTAGTCATAAATTTCACAATTCAGAATTGTTTAAGAATTTTAGCGTTGAAATTCATACTTCGGATTTCTAAATTTTGGGATGTGAATTTCAAACATTTGATATCAAAATTTTGGGTATTTTCAAATTTAACAATTTTTAGGACTTAATTGTTGAATTTGAGTATAATTATAATTGGTTGCTTTATGAGGAAAAAAAGTTA
This sequence comes from Fraxinus platypoda, assembly GCA_903798405.1. Taxonomy (NCBI): domain Eukaryota; kingdom Viridiplantae; phylum Streptophyta; class Magnoliopsida; order Lamiales; family Oleaceae; genus Fraxinus; species Fraxinus platypoda. The sequence goes on along the minus strand of CAIGRT010171232.1, from coordinate 7,809 downwards.
TGTTAATTATGGATGAAGATTCTACACAAAAAAACATAAATACAATATAAAGGAGGCAGTCAAATGTCAAATCCCGAAACTAAAATTTATTTAGGATTACTAATTTTCTACAATAAATTAATTGAAACAACATGTTACCAAAGTAACCTCTTTTGACTAAATTAATTTATTTGGAAGATTAGGAAGATTGTGTGTATGTAAGTCATGCAATATTCACGTGGCCAAAGGAAGGTCAATATTTGGTCGAATTATTTGCGCACATGTAGTAATAAATATGTGACAATTGTAAAGATTTGTATTATGTGAACATTGAGTCGGTTCAAAGATAGACTTGATGTTTGACCGGATTTATTATCAATATTTGATTACTACACCAAGAGTATCACTTACACGTTGATATTTATGTCTAAAGACTAAATGTCAATTTTGTGTCCTGTCTCTTGTGATGGGGTTCACCATTATTTGAAATATTAATTAACCAATATGGATTCCCATGTGAACATATGAGTTAGGTTTAAGTTCTCTACTATATTAATCCATCAACTTTTACAATATCTGTCAACATCATTTTAATTCCTATGCTTGAACCAAAAGTTCAAGGTCTGGAAAGAGGATGTTTGTATAGTTCTTGCGGCATGAATCTAGACCTTGCATTTAAGAGTGAATTACCCACTACTCTTACGGAAAAAAAGTTTCGCTAATAAAAATGGGACTCGAATAAGTGGAATCATTCAAATATCACAAGTCTTATGACAATGAAACGTGAAATTCCAGCAACATTCATGGACGTTGTGTCCGATAATGTAACTAATGCCAAGGAATTTATTAAAGAAATTGAAAAAAAAAAAGGTTTCCAAGAGGTGATAAGGCCGAAACTAGTATGCTTCCGACGAACTTGATTTCACTAAAGTATAATGCTAAAGAAAATATATGGGAATATATCATGAAAATGTCTCTTCTTGCTTCAAAATCAGAGGCATTAAAGTTAAAGTTGCCTGGTGATTTGCTCGTGCATTTGTTTTTATTTCTATTCTTGCATAATTTAGTTAATTTGAGGTCAGTTCCAACTGTCAAAAGGGAAAGTAGACTCTTGGTGAGCTCATTTCATATTGTGTGCAAGAAGAAGAAAGTGTAAAGCAAGAGAGAACTAAAAGTATTTACTTGGCAAATACCTATAAGGACAGCTAAAGGATAATGAAGCTGCATTTGGTTCAGTTCAAAGGAATAGTAAAGCCTGAAAAGAATTAATCATCTGACTATTTCTTTTGTGATAATCTGGAACACGTAAAGAGAGATTGTACTAAATACCATGCTAAGATGCATCTTGGGTTGACGTATAGTGCGACTTGTTAGCGTGTAAAGAAAAGCACACTTCTCACTTTGGTTTGTTTTGATGTTAATTTAGTTTCAATACCAAGACACATTTGGTGAATAAATTCTAGCGCCACTACTCACATAAGTATATCTATGCGGGGTTACATAAACAGCCAAAAGTCAATTGATGCTGAAAAATTCATCTATGTGGAGCGATGGCAAATCAATCAAAGTTGTGGCTATAGGGACCTTGGGTTATCATTAAAGACTGGTTATTATTTGAATTTAAAAAGGACATTTGCGATATCATCTTTTTAGACGAAATTTTGTTTCTATTTCTACATTGGACAAATTCTGTTACTCTTATTCAATTGGAAATAGTCAGTTTGATTTTTTTTTCTTAATTCAAATATTGTGGGTACCAGTTCTTTATTCAGTTACGATAACATATATCTTTTTAATACGGTTGCCTCTTATAAAGAAACATTACTTGTGAATTCACATGGTATTAAACATAAATTAACTAATGAGAATTTTGTTTCGTTATGGCACAAGAGATTAGGTAACATCTCTCAAAAGAGAATGAAAAATCTTGTGTCAAAAGGAACTCTTGATTCCCTTAATTTTTCAAATTTAAGTGTTTATGTTAGTTACATTAAGGGAAAACAAAAAAAATATAAGGAGATTGTGTGCCAATAAAATTTCGGACGTCTTAGAACTAATTCGTGAAGATATTTGTGGGTCATTCACTTAGGATTCTTGAAATGGTCAACGGTAATTTAGTATGTTCATAGACGAATTTTTCGTACTATGACTACTTATATTTCATCTATGAGAAATCTCATAAACACTGGACATGTTCAAGGCATAAAATGTTGAGGTTGAAAAACAATTTTGTAAAAGAATTTAACTAGTCAGATCTTACCATAGTGGTGAGTACTATGACAGATATGACGGATCAGGAGAACAACGTTTAGGACCTTTTGCTAAATTCCTCGATGAATATGGAATCGTCCCACAGTACATCAGAATCTCTCTAAGTATAAGCACTAAAAACTGTAGCTTAAATTATCAACAAAGTTTCAAGTAAAGTAATTGTTAAGAGGTTATAAATTTTTTAAAAAGATTCCACTATTAGGTCAATTTTCGAAACGAGAAATGTCTGATTCCTTGATGATGTAGAGTTTGCAGGAGGAGATAGTTATAAGGTTAAGAATTTTGTCTTGGATGAAGAACATGTATATATTTCTTCTGTTGCAATTGACAATGATCGGGACTTGGGACGAATTATTGCTCTAGATCTTGTTCAAGAAGTAATTTCAAATCAAAACAATATTACAAAATCAAACTCAACAACCTCAAGAGCAAACGTCATTAAGAAAATCTACTATTAAAAGGAGAAAGATAATTTCGGGTGATTTTATAGTATTTCTCTAAGAAAATAAAGATGGCGTTGATTGATAGGAGAATAACTGATCAATCAACTTTCATCAAATCATGTAAAGGAATAATTCTAAAGAGTGGATTGATATCATGCATAAAGAGATAAAATTCATAAGTAACAATGACATTTGAGAACTTATCTCATTGCCTGAAAGTGCGAAGCCTATTCGTTGTAACTGGATATTTAAAATCAAGAGGGATTCGAATGGTGATGTGATATTATATGAGGCTCGTCTTGTTGCAAATGATTTTACTCAAAAGGAATGCATTGACATTAAAGAGACTTTTTCTCCTATTTCTTTAAAAGACTCTTTTAGGACTATTATGGCATTACGTCATGTGGTATACAAATTAAAGAAATTCATCTATGTACTTAAGCTGGTTCATCAAATAATTATCTCAATTAGTTTTGAGATGAATTCAGTTGATGATTGTATATATTACATGTTCAGTGGGAGTAAACATATTTTCTGGTATTGTATGTTAATGACATACTGTTTACCTGCAATGATATAAGTTTATTGCACGAAACCAAGAGATTTTTGTCATGAAATTTTGAAATGAAAAATTTTGGTGAAACTTCTTTTATACTAAGGATATAGATACACATGGATCATTCTCGATGTATTTTTGGATTATCACAAAAAAATAGCATCGACAAGGTTCTTAAAAAAATATGTGGGGTGCAGGAATGAAAATCAACTGATACCCGGAGACAATTTTAATCTCAATCAATGTTCTAAGGATGAATTTAAAGAAAATGAAATACAAAAAATTCCAGATGCTTCAGTAGTTGGAGTTTAATGTATGCTTAAATTTGCACACATTTAGATATAGCATTCATTGTTGGAATGCTAGGCAGATATTTAATTAACTCTGGGATGAAAATTTGGAAAGCAGCCATTAGATTATTCGGTATTTATATAGAATTAAGAATTGCATAATCACATTCAAGAAAATTAGACCAATTGGAGATCATTGGATTTTCTGATTTTGGTCATGGAATATGATTGCAAAATATTGTTACTAGGCTGCATATTTGGATGGATTTGAAAGACTGCTTTAGTTATTCTGTGACAATAACAGTCTTGTCTTCCACAGGAACCTGATGATGTCAAAGTTTATAGACATTAAGTTCCTAGTTGTCAAGGAAAGAATCCAGAGCGAGTAGATTTCTATAAAGCATATTAGGACAAACTCAATAATTATGGATCCATTTACTAAATGGTAACCACCCAAAGTCTTTAATGAATATAATACTCACATGGGTGTTGAATCTTTTGATAATATGTCAATTTAGTGGGAGTTTGTATTCGGATGTTGTTTGTTTTAGACATATTTTTATCCATGGATATTCGATTTATTTCAAAAATAAAGTATTCAGTTTAGTTCTACTGTGATTAAAGTTTATGGTTGATCTCATTAAAGAATATGATATGTTTAGTTGGAAATAAGTATGTTTGAATCACATTACATGTAATTTTCATGCTATACGCCACATTTGATCTGAGTCATTTGATTGTGTTGATATACATGATTATTGAGCGTTTAGTTATGATATTTGTAACGAAAACCGCTTTGATCTTATATTGATATAATCAATGGATGAGATTATTCAAAATGGGAGATTGTTGAGTTTATTAATTTGTCATGCATGCCTACATATGTAATTAATTGTATATAAAACTATCTTAAAGTTGAGCCCAATTAAAGTGATCTAATAAAGAATTAAATTGTTGGGCTTAGAACATTTAAATAAAGTGTGGGCCGAATTATATGTGTAGAGATCTGATACATTAGGATTGTATTTGACGATGAAAACTATAAATAGAGTTACGGTCTCCAATTCATATGTGATTATCATTTTTTTTGTCATCCCATCAATACAAGATTACAAGAGAAAGCATATTGAAAAAGAATATCCAAAATCCACAATCAAGAATCAAGAATTACAGTCAAGAATTAAGAAGAATGATTGAAGCAATTAAATTGAAGAACAAGACAATCAATTTTATGGAGAAAGAAGCCAAAATCAAGATTGAGAACTCAAGAACCAAAAGAGCCAATAATCAAGATTCAAGATCTGATATGTTCCGCATTATTAATTTTTTTGGTGATTTTACATGGAGAATCTTGACAATTTATCAATTACGTTTTCTAATTTTATAAAGTTTCATAAAGTTACAACATTCAATTCATAGATGTAGATCTCTGGCCTATGAAAGAAGGTAAGCGGTGCATGGTAATTTACCAGGAGATTTATTAATATAAAAACTTTTGGAAATTTAGTTTTCTGGGATCTTGAACAATCTGACTAAATCCAACGATGGAAATAATGTCTCCTACTTAATAATAGAAAAACTAACGGTCTTCCATTCTCTGAATGATTTGTTTAGTTAAATATTTTGGAAAAAACGAAAATCGAAAAGATATTATTGTGTGATGAAGATGGATATGACTAGTTTTCTCTTAATTTATGTCAATTTTATTAATCTTTTGTTATCGTCTTCTAATGATAGGTTTTACCTTCAATCTTGATGTGAATCCTCATTGAAAATAATTAACGATTTGTTGATTTTTTTCAAGTATTTCAGTTTTAGATAATTATATTGAAAAAGTGCAAGTAACTAGGATAAAATAATGAGTTTATAAGATAGTTGAATTACTCTATCTCATACTTTCCATCTTTTCTTGGTTTGAATAATTATGAAAACAATAGGAACGAAATGATAGTATCTAACGAACACAATATTTTTCTTTCTTTCTTTCTCTATTCTTATTGGTTTCATCGTTTCTTAATGTTGGATTATGTGTTGTAAGTTGTCCATGTGAAGTGATTGTGCCACACTCTATTGAAGTGAGTTGGAGCGGGAGGTTTGTATCTAAATTCAAACCCTAAATCTCCCTTAACTTGCACGCATACTCCTATTAAAATTATGAAAAACAAGAAAACAAAGGGCCTAAAATGATGGAATTTTTGCAGTGTATATATATTATTCATGGATATTGTTTGCAATTTTTTGTACTATTTTTCATACTATTCATATTTTCATTATTCAAGAACACTTGAACTTGATATTGGTGATTTAAGATGTTAGATTGTGATAATGGGTTCTAATATAAAATGAAAGCATAATGGTTTATAGAAAATAGTACTAGAAGTAAACACAATAACATTTTACACACTATGTGAATGTCGTAGTCTTTATTTTGCACTTTGTGATATGGAAAATTCTTGTATAAAAGATATATTTTTGGAATTGTACAATGTAAATATATATTGTTTTCATATTCAACAAAGGGATGTAATGTAAAAGGTACCATAGTTAAGTCACTATTGCAAATATGTGGGGAAAGTCAAGTTAAACTGGTTAAATTAATAAGATTTCAAACTCCAAAAATAAAAGCCACTTTAAAATGCTAAAAGTTTATCTTTTGACATCATGCATCTCTAGTTCTTGTTTGGCATTGTTATTTAGTACAATATAATATCTGCTATTAATAGAGTAAGCAAAATATTGTAAAGTAAGGACATGTCTGTTAATGGTGCTATTATTCACTTGAATATACTTATTCATTTTGTGAAACGTATATAGAAACTAAATTTAAATCCGACTAGATTATTACTAAAAAAATTAGTGCTCAAATGGAAATTGAACGTACATTTCATGATAAGCTAATTATTCATAGAAAAAAAAAACAATTTAATGAAAACGTCAATAATAATTAAGGTAATACATCCAATTGAATTTTTTTTAAAGTTGATTATTTCTTATATATAGTTGATCAAGCTCTTTTTCACTTAAGTTAAGGTTTGAACAATTTCAAAAATATGAAAATATTTTTGGATTTTTGTTTGATTTAACAAAATTATAGTATGCAAATGATAATTGTTGAAGTGGTGGTATGTTGAGCTTGGAGATTTTTTGAAGTACGACATGAATTCTGATATTGATCATGAGGTTAGGGTTATTTTCTGAACTGTAAATTGTGAGAAATGACTTGCCAATAGTTACCAAAAAGGTGATTGATGTATTATACTATATAAAAATAATTGCTTGTTATTTTCAAATGTGTAGATTGCTTATGAAATATTGTTGACTATACCAATACCAATTGCATCTTTGTAGATATGCTTCTCAATGTTCAAAATGATAAAATTCTACATTTGATCAATAATATCACAAAAAAGGTTGCATTAATTGACCTACTTCAGATATCTTTTTGCTTCAACTAAAATATGTTGATTGTAATAGCATAATAATTAATTTTCTATCAAATAAATTATTGAAGAGTAAAATTAATTTAGTTATTTAATTTAGATTATTATTTTTCTAATTTTCTTATTTTTATTTAATAAAAAAATATCATTTATTATTCTTATAATATGTTTTTAAATTTTTTTATGATTTCATATTTGAAGTTGGTCTAAGGTCCCAACATCTCAGGACCGGCCGATAGCGATCGCGCCCCCACGACATTTCAAAATTTTCACTATTTTTTGCCTTCTTTTGTGAAATTTATGGCTACATTACTGTTAATAGTGAATCAAACTCGATAATTCAATTCAAGCACTATTTGCTCGTGATCACCTTCATGTTCAAGTGATACTCGAAAACCAACATGAAAGATGCAACAAGTGATACTCGAAAACCAACGTGTGGGGACTAAGTGAAGGACCCTAGATACAGAAGTGAAGGGAGAAGAAGACACGACCCATAGCCCCTATTTGTTGGGGATTAAAATTAGATTTTTAGTAGATTTTGATAAAACTTGATGAAATGCATGGTTGAAAAATTGTGAAACTCATAACATACGTGGTTAAATTGATTGTTAACTTTGATTTAGATTAAAATCTACATTTTAATTTGTACCAAACATGGACTAAGATTTATATATTCATATGTGGTCAATATTTCTCGTCATAATATAGCTAGATCGGTCATAGCATTAATTAAGCATATTAATTTCCCGTTCAATAAACTTTGCTAATGCAGAAACGTGTTAGCAACTTAATTTTGTACTTTTTTCTGGTATTTACTACTATTTAGA
>CAIGRT010171226.1:0-22833 GCA_903798405.1 Fraxinus platypoda | reverse complement strand
TACTTTCACTGTTAGGGAAGTAGTACTTCCTTATTTATTGATTTCATTGATATCATTTGTAACCACGGTATTCCTCCGCCACAAGTGAGGACATATTAATAAAATTTCGGAGTTACCGCCCTCCTTCCATCAAAAAATAAAAGGACGCCGGAACATGCCATGCTCCACTGCATCAAACTCTAATTGTTGCACCTGATAAGCATCTAATAAGCAACCCTCTGATATGTTTTCCGTCGACCAGAGCCAACCGGCATGTTTCTGAGGGCCCCACCAGCAGTCCAGTACCTTTGGCAGCCCTTACAAAAGTGTCTAGGCTGGTTAACATTGTAGTTGTTGAAGTAACAAAACTTTGTTTCCATGCTTTGGCATCTTGGGCATGGAATGATCTTTTGTAGCCTTTTCTCTACCGTTTGATCACCTTTTTTTGGCTCATCATTGTTTGTTGATTGTTTCTCTTGAACTGCTATTGTTGCACCGAATAACTTGATCCCAGATAAATTGTTGCTGTCTTGTATTTCACCCATCTGAGAGAGAGAGAGAGATTTTAAGATTAGGAAAGAATGTAAAGTGTATTAAGATGCATGTTTTTGGTCGTTGATAGATATATATAGGTAGATACAGAGAGAGAGAGAGATGTACCTCTAAAAGCTAAAAGAAAAAAGTGCATAAACCCGGGCTTGGTGGTGGATGGGAGTTTGTGCACGTTACAAGTAAATTTGACGGAACTCATTTTGAAACTTGACTCCTAAGTAAAAAGTGTTTAATGTATTTATAATTTCACAAGAGAGATTCTTATTAAAATTCAAAAGTAGTACTTAAAAGTTACATTTCTAATGTCTAGACAATGCATCAGTGACTCAAGGTTCAAAACCGACATTTAGGTAACTAATTTTTAATATCGATGATTCTGCGAAACTAGTCTTTCTCCTGAAGGTAGCATGCTAGTTGTATAGGTTATGATAAGAGCAACTAAGTTTGGGGTAGAGTAAGAAAGTTGATGCTGAACTTTATTTCCACATCATAATACAAAGTCCCTGGACGAGTAGTCTGAATACGGAAAAAAGCCATGTATACAATTTTTTTTTTTTTTTTTACAGAGATATACAGGTGATTGGCAGCATTTTTTTTCTGTGTTGCTAATTGCCAATGGAAAAATGACAGCTGTGTATCTGTAAAAAATCTGTGCTCAACCAGTTTATCCCTAATTTGAAAAAGTTTGGTGCCCCTGGTTTGACCCGGGATTTAATCCCGAGACAACCAGTTTATCCCTAATTTGAAAAAGCCAAAACGTCAAATAGTGAATCTGGCTAAGTATTAAGACTCTTTTTGGTTCTTATTAAAACTTTCACTGTGGCATATACTCGGACTGAATATCGAAATTTTGTTCCATCAAACCGGTTTAGGTATACAACATTGATTTTAAAATATACCTTGCACTTCGATGAAAGACTTGAGATAGGACGCAAAAGAGTTCGATATTTGAAACTTGTCCAAAAACAAAAATTATAGCGTATAAATATCTCTGTCCAATCAAATTTTGATTTATATTATTTGAATTATACGTGTCAACTGTTGAGTATAGTTAGAAAAACCTAAAATTGGACAAGGGGCCCAAAAAAGAGTGAATTAATCTTCAAAGCAAAATGCTTATTATAGTAATGATATTTCTTATGGATTAACGCCTTTTCTTTTGAAATAATCTATACGAATTTTTGTTGTTACTTTTCTCATCTCATATACAAGTGTCTGTCGTGTGTTTTTAGTTGAAAATAATTAAATATAAAGTAGGGATTACTTTAATAAAGATATCTTCATTAGATTAATTTAAAAGTTGGCCTCATTTCCAACTTCTTTTATCCCCACCCCCATGGATAATCTTGGCAACAAACACTTACATTCTTTAATTGGAAAGATGTGCACTTTTTTTTTTTTAGCTTAGGGAACTTTATAGAGAGTCTCTTAGGTGTTTTCTCATTACTTTGTTCGCTACCTAACTTTTCAAAAAAGAGAATTTATGAAATCACCTTTTCTAGAGTTACTTGGTGAAAAGAGAGAATTCTAGTTGTTGGATGTGTTTAGCGTGGATTAAAATTAGATTTTTAGTGGATTGTGATAGAAGTTTTTGAAATGTGTGATTGAAAAGATGTGGGACCCATGAAAGATGTTAATATTGATTGTTTGACTTTGATTTAGATTAAAATCAGATTTTAATCCAGCCCTAGCGTGTTTGGTGGGGATTAAAATTAGATTTTTAGTGGATTGTGATAGAAGTTTTTGAAATGTGTGGTTGAAAAGATGTGAGACCCATGAAAGATGTGGTTAATATTGATTGTTTGACTTTGATTTAGATTAAAATCAGATTTTAATCCAGCCCAAACAGGCCCTAGTGAAATCATCTCTAAAATCTTCTGTCTTCTAACATTTTCAACTGATATCGTATCACAATTGTGAAAGAAATTACTTTCTTTCAAATTATATCAATTATTTGATGAAGTACAGTGGGATGTGTTGGAAAAGCTAAATGGATAGCTGCTTTCTTGTGTGGCTTATCAATCAAGATATAAATTGTTAGAATTGCCTGTCTAATGCTAAACACCGGTACTCGTTAGATCATTTCTATATGAGTGTAATTATCACAATCTGACAAAAATCTAGTGCAAGGGCCATATTTGTGGGCCATATTTGTGTACACAACACGCCTTAAATGATAAGAAATTATTGAATTTCATCAAATGTATGGATCTTTACAGATAGCAGAAAAGGATTCATCACTAACATTGTAAGCGTAGCAAAGCCATCAATTACAGCTACTGAAAGAAATGATCTCATCAAGGTATTAAGAAATACCTGCAAATTAGCATTACATCTAGGAACTGCAACTGTGCCCTCGCAAATTCACAATCAAAATTTGGTTTTCAATGCATTGCCACCATAACACGCCCAGAGAATATCTAAGTGTCACTCCAATTATCATCATCATCTCCATCATCACTTCCAACAACCTGAATAGTCAACAAATGAAACAGTGAGCAGTTTAACAGCTAAGGTAACTAGTGCGTAGCTTTTCTTTCTTTTTTCAGGTGTGATTGGAGGGTGAGAGAGATGGACCTGACGGATTGCATTTGCCTTTTCCAGTATTGCAGTGACATTGACGTTGACATTGGCAGGGGGCCCTGATGTCATAGTTGATTTTGTGGACACAGTTGGTCTTAGATTGGATGACTGGAAATCATACAATAAAGGCAGAAGCACAGGTCAATGATTCGAAGAAAATTGCAAATAAATAATGCAGTCACTATTTATGGGATCAGGGCACCAGTTCGTCCTCGTAGTTATGTCAATTATATGCTTATAATTATAGCTATTAAGAAGATATAATGAAATTTATGCTATGTGCACCGGACTACAAGGAAGATAAATGGAAACAAAGGTAGTAGACGTCGAAGAATTTATCATGAGAATCAGAACTTAATGGAAACAAAACCACATAGTATGAGAAGTATGTGCCCCCTGAGAGTTCTTAGGATAATGTTTAGCTTTATGTACAAAATATTTGATGGAAATGGTAGAAAAATCCTTATTTATGACAACGTATAGTACATTACTAAGGAAAACAACATGGACAACTAGTAAAGCAAGAATGCAACTACAACATTCCAGATTATCTCTATCTGATACTAGTATTTAAGAAGTTCTATATTAATTGGTTGACTTCTAGTGTACTTGCTCAACAAAATATAAATGATTCACATCATGGTAACTCACTGTTGTTCTAATCTGGTGCAGAAAATCCTCCTGTTCATCCATGCTCTTAGTGCATGCAGCCTGATTAGTTTCTTTTCGTCTGTTCTTCTTCTGCAAGTCGGATTGCCAAACCTAAAAATAACATAAACTATTAGAACTTTTGTGTATGTGGTACAGGCGTGCAGCTTTAATGGATTAAGATAAAAGCACAACTCGAAAAAGGAAAATTGAGATAACATACCTTGTTTTTTAGCAAATCTGTGCTCTCAGTAATTTGATCTTGCTCAAGGGGATCTGGCTTAGATTGCTGAGAAATTGTAGATGCTGAAAGCTTAAGATTAACTGCACAGTTAGGGGCCTTAGGGCTTTCAGACATCGCATTGGGCAAATCTTCCGTAAATGATTGATTTAGAGTGTCCAAACTAGGAAGATTGAATGAATGGCTAGATTGAAGTCCACTGCTGTCATAGATCTCTCCATGGTTTGTCCTCTCATTTTCCATAATTGTAGAAATGCAATCTGTCAATGAGATTCTACGTAATGCATCATATACATCCTGGTCCTTGTTACTGGGACAATCATTCGATTCCCACTGCTCAGAATCTGCCTCTGACTGATTGCTAAGACAATCATCTGATACAGAAGGTGATGATCTATAGAATGTCTGATCATCCGAGTCAGAAGCAACATTGTGCCATGCAATGGATGCCTCTGGAACCAACTGAAATGAAGTAAAAATATCTCTGCTGCTTTCAGGATTATCATCGCCATCAGGAAATTTCAATTTCAGCTTGGATGTCTCAAAGTCCTGAATTGGATGGAACAATATCTTCATGTGCTCAAGAGGCGGTGATGAAGAAGGTGACATAATACGAGATCCAGCTCCAAACAAATCTTTAGACGATGTTTGATGTGCAACACTTAGATTATTGTTCTGCTTGAAAACATCTGCATTCACGTCGCTGGTAGGACCATAGTCTTCGTACACCTCAAGTGAGAGTCTTTGGTTAGATCCATTGGTGAGTCTGTTGCCAAGTTCAAACATCCGAGATGAACTTCTGTTATTCTCCTGGTTCTCTTTTGCCCTTTGGACATCCAATTTGACAGCTGGAAAATGAGTTGAATCACTAGATTTTTCAAGTTTGACATTTAAATCCGCAGGTGAATATTTCCAAGCTTCCTTCCTAAGTGAGAGCCCATCTTCTCGGTAATCTTGGCATGAAGTAGAGCAATCCGCATCCATAACACGTTCCATGTTCTCAGAGCTCCCCATTTGATCAGGTTTACCTGCATCTTTCCCACTACTGAGAAGGCTGCTCTGACTAAAAGTACTAACTTTTCCATCTTCGGCATCCATTGGACTTTTAGGGATAGCATTTAAAACACTGCATTCAGGTGGCTTTGATGGCTCAAGTCCTAACAAGCCACCATTTGTCCAGAACATTACTGAAGCAATGCTGGAAGGTTCTGGTGCTGGTACCTGAGATTTGGGACTGTTTGTTGTCCTACCAGTAATTGGCATCCTTGACGTATCCTCAACCAAGTCTGATGATGATACTTTTCCAAAGGCGCATTCTACTTTTACCCCATCATCAATATTATCCTTTTTATGAGAATCAACACCTTGCAGACTGCCTGGAGTCAATAACTCACTAGCCTTTTGAGTTGACTGTAAATGAGTATTGTGCTCGAAGGAGACTGAGTTGAATTTATCTTTTGCTGCTTCTCTGTCCATAAAACAGTAAGATGAACAAGCATTATTGGGAGACATTGAAATGGGATCGTGCCCATCACTACTTGAAATGGGATCACGTCCATCAATACCATTTACAAGAGAACTGTTGGCCAAAATGTCAGATTCAAAATTTGATGAATGAAATTCAGAATGATGTGTCCTAAACCCACATGATACGTCAACTACTGCTTTGTCCTCCAATTTAGAGTAATGCTGTACTTCATGCTTCGTTGTGCAGTCTTTATCAGTTTCAGACTCAGACTCAATGGTATGAAGAGCATCCATGAAATGGTCTGTTTCACTTTCAATGTCATCAAGCTGGTTTTCACCAGATTCCAGCATTGGCACAGTTTCGTTACAAGGATGAACATCCATTTGGTCAACATTTTCAAAATCATCAGCTGTATAACCTTGAATTCCTAGCTCAAAATTTGGGGAAAATGAACTTAAATTTCCATCACGATCATATTCTGTAGTAGGCTCCAGCTCCAGTATTTCTGCCTTTTCATCCCAAATAACTGAAGACGAAGAATGTCCAGTTTGCGCTAGTGCTAAATTATTCTGTGTATCATCATATGCACCTGAATCATTTTCCTTAAGAAAATTGTAACCTGGGGAATCACTATGTTGCCTCTTTGATGGAGAAGATGATTTTTTATACACCATTTCTAGCTCAAAATTTGGGGGAAACGATCCTAAGTTTCCATATCGATCACGCTCTGCTATGGGCTCCAGCATTTCTTCCTTTTCATCCCAACTAACTGAAGATGAAGAATAGCCAATTTGCTGTAGTGATAAATTATTGTGACTATCATGATGTAAATCTGAACCTTTTTCTTCTAGAAAACTGCAATCTGGGGAAGCACTGTGTTGCCTCTTTGATGGTGAAGAGGATTCTTTACATTCTTGCTCATCGGGTTTTTTTGAGTAACTTGGACTAATAACACATTCAATGAGGCCTAAATTATTTCTTGAATCTATATTTGATTGCTCCACAAAATCTGACTTGAATGTCTCATTATATGTGGTCGCTGTTTGAGAAGCGGAACCTTGTTCATCAACATTCAGTTTTGTGAACTGCATTCTGAAATGATCAAAGATTCACAAACTTAATCCTCGTCAACCTAAAATCAGAAGTTTTCCTATTTAACAATCCAAGTCGTAGACTAGTCCCATGTTTACACCACCTATTTCCCTGTTCATTTCTCTTTATCTGTTTTTGCTTCAAAATTTAAACGAAAGGCAAATACCTGCCACTGTGATCGGGAATTGATGCACCTCGTGATACTTTTCCATTCTTGAGCCATGATCTCCTTCTCTGCTCAATATTTTGGCACGTATTAGTACTTTAAAATGATTGGCTACATAGTGAAAAGTAAAAAAAACAAGAGCACACAACACATGTTAACACAATGAGGATGAATAATACAGCGTAATCTTTTGGATGTTCTTCTACAGTTTCTTTTGGCACAGTCAGATTATTAATAAACTAATCCAACAATTGCTTTGTTTTAAAGCCGCACCAATAATCAGAGAAAATTCAAGAGCCATATTCATTAACAGGAAAAAAGACCGTGCATAAGAAGCAATTCAGGTTAACATAAAGAGACAAATCAAAACCTCATCTGATAACACTCGGTAATCACAGAGTATTATCATTTCTGAAATGGAAAAAATGATCTAGCAGCAATCAGCTGTAAAGCTGTCCACCTCATTAAGAAAACAATCTGAAAGTAGTTTCCTAGAAATTTGATATACTTCTTGAACACCTATAAATGAGAACTGAAGAAAAAATGTTATCTATGCACTTCTGGAAAAAAAATTATAAAATCACTTGACTTGATCTTTATATTTGATGAAAACCCAAATTCATGCATACTTTTCTTCCATTTACTCTTCATTAAATATCAAGGAGACAAAAATAAAAGATTTTGTCCCTAATACTCCTAAAATATCTTTTAATCCATTTCATAACTGCATGAATGCAAATATATCTTGTTTGTAGTTTCACACTTTCCAGATGATTTGACCCAAAATGTTTCTTGGCTAATGTTACTCCAGTGCCATTTTGTAAATACAGTTCAGGCCTCTCTAGAACAGCTTGATGCATGGAAAGGAAAGATGATTTAACTAATGCCTTTTAAGAGTTATCCAGCACGTAGAGATCTCTTGCTCTTGTAACAAGTGATGCATTAAGTTTGAGTTTCTGCATTGGTTTTATAAGCAATACCTCAGTCCTGAGTACCTTCTTATCTTTCCGAATTTTCTTGCTACATGCTTCACCATAACCTGCTGATGCTCTCTTAAAGAAAGTAGGATCTGAATACCTTCTCAAGCAAGAACCAGGATCACCAGGATCAAACCTAAAAAAGGCTCAGACTTTATATGGATAGCCAACAAAAAGAATCAGGATATATACTAGAAGACTTGCCATACTTATCAAGCAAGTGCAAATGTGGAGGACTGCGACAGTCTTCATAAGAATCCATAACAAATTGAGGCATATCACCATATATAAAATGATTTTGTCCACACCGGATACGAGCATGCCAATTGCAACCTGAAATCAACTTTTATCATAAGGAAGTAGCTAAGTCGGAAGAATAATTTTGCATCAAGGGTAACAACTCCAAAGTTGAAGATCCAGACAAAGTTTTGTCTGGTAATGTAATTTCTACAATCACTGTACTGGAACTAGGAATGGCGAAAGGTTGTCGATGTGAAAATGTCAAAGCGAGGCAATTAACCATACCAGCTGTATAAGCAAGGTGTAAGTGGCTCCTCTGGGCCAGTACAGCCTTTTCAAGTGGAGGAAGAGCATTATCAATTTGTTGCAAACGAGCCATCAACTTACGGCTTCTAAAAGATGTGATCATCACTTCTTCCTGTAAGTCATGGAAAACATCCGCTGCAAATCTACCAGAGAATAATGCTATTTCAGTTTTGATACTGTAACAGTGTTTGAAACTCTTGATTACTGAAGACCATAGTCCATAACCAACAGAATCCTGATAGAAGTAGCATTGTAGAACATGTCTTATTTCTATGTCTGTATTTTTCTGCAGGATAATTGTGATTATGTTTTCTTTCAGAGCAGACATACATTTAAACAGTAGAAGACCACAGCTTTCGCCTGATTATGATAACCTGACCTCAGATTGATCACCAAACAGAAACTTACATGAAGACGCAAATAGACCAAAGATAGAAGAGCATAGGACACATAAGTGAAATGATATATTATGGGCAAATCAGCGACAGCTGTTTTTTTATAGACGTATTTTTTCTAATCTGAAAGTCACAATTAAACAATAGTACTGACACAGGAGGAGGCATAAATAAGAATAAAGATTACAAATACATATTCTGCACGAATTAAGCATTGGGCGCATATCCAATATTTTAATAAATTTTCATAAACAACCAAGTTTACATTGAAAACATAAGCCCCTATTTAAAACAAAAATAACATAGAAACGTAAAAAATAAGCTAGTGACTACTTTGCCCTCAATAAATATAACAAGATAAATAACATCAATAAAACTAAGCCTCCGTTTGGAAAAATTTATAAAGAATTTATAAATGGTCGATCTTTAGTTTCAACCGCACATTCGAATAGATTCAGAAGTACTATCCACTTATCCGTCACTCATTCTATCTATTTATGAATTAATTTATAAATTCTTCCCAAACGAAAAGTAATTAAGATTTCCTCTCAATTTCACAATTCGCATACAACAGCACCAAGTACAAATGTAGTTGAAGATGAGGCGATTTCAACACCAGAAGATCTAGATAGTCAGCATTACATAGACTAGAGGTGGAACACATGCCCAACATAATCTAAATGGACGTTTGCTTTACCAGTTCACAATTTAAAGACTAATCCTTTTTCATCTCAAATTATGATAAGATTATGGCAACATAAGGAAAACAGCCCATCATCTAATATGACATATAAAGATGCAGAATTCAGACCGTATTGACCTCTTACCTCATTAATCATGACCTAAGTCTTCAAAGAATTTTCATATCGTTGTTAAGTAGCTAAAGTTTTTCATAGTTTGCATTTTTTCACTAGAACGTGACAAATATAGAATATGGACAATAATCAATTTTAACAGACTTCAGCAGAAACAACACACGTTCAAAAATTGAAAAGGAAATTATACAGAAGCAGAAGTAGTTAAAACAACGGATTTTCCAAATTTAAAAAAAAAATCCACTAAACAACACGAAAAAGCAACAAAAAGAACTTCAGAAATCGATAAAAAAAAAAAGCCGAACTTGGGGAAAAAAATAAAAAAAAAAGTACTCTGCGAGATCGCCGAGCTGACGTAAGATTCCGACGAGGCCGGCAACAGCAACTCCATCCAGCACCGCCTTCGGATCCTCATTATTCACATTTTCGTGCATCTCCGGTGCTCCGAGTCCGTATTCATTCCTTACTTCCACTCTAACCAACGGCATCGTTTTGTCATACAAATGCAAACTCCCTTTCTCTCACACACACCACACACACTCAGAAGAATGAGGAACTCTGAGAGACGCTAAATAAAAATGTGAAATAAATTCTATGAATTAAATGAAGAATTCAGAATAAAGCAGAGAATTTCAGCTTCTTAAATGACAAAACAAAAAAGGTAATTTAGAGAGAGAGAATTGTGTGTGTATATATATAGGCAAACAGAAGACGACATTGCCAACTCTGCAAGCCATTCCTGAATTTGAGAGTGCATTTGGGTAATTTAATTAAAGGTCGCTCAGCTTACAGGGTTTTTTTTCTCACGTTAGTCATCTAACTTTACTTTATATCAATCTGATCATATAGTTCAAATTCTTATCTAAGGACTATTTCTAAAATTTGTTGTGTTTTTTTTTTTTTTCAAAGAAACAGTTTTTTTCATTCCTTTTCACTCGTGACTTATTTTTATCTCATTAAAATCTTCATAGAAATGAAAACAAAATTACGAGTTGCGAAAGCCCTCTCTACAATATTGGTGGATTCTTGGTCTGGTCTGGACCTAGTCTAAATTATAATTTTAAATGAACAAGTTCAAACCCAAGATAAAAATGAATAAGTCCTGATTGTAAATTTATCGATCTGAATCGATTCACCTATTTTGACATCCTACGTAATAGTCGACAATCTTCTATATCTAATTAACAAAATTTATGACCAAACTTATAATTTTGACAACGTACTTATGTTGGGTGTTGAAAAATATCAATTCTACTTTAATCATTTTCTTATTGACAAATGACATGTATCAAATTAGATAGGGTTAATTAAGTCAATGGTCACTTGAGTTTTGAGGGATTACATCAATGTTCATTAAAGTCTGTAATAGTCACTGAAGTTTTTAAATATTATACTGATGATCACTCAGTCAACAAATTAATCCTACATGAAATCTTTAATTGTCAAATTGTTACCAAATAACATTATTTATTATGTCAAATCAGTAAAATTGAAAGTGAGGAATTGAGAATTTATGATGACTAATACAACTGTAATCTTAGTTTGATTTTCAGACTTTAATTATATAATCCCTATTTGATTTAACTAAAAAGTTTATAAAAATAAAAAATAAAATCGACAATTAATTTTAACCACACATTTCATGGGACTCATGACTTTTATCAAAATATATTAAAAATATGATTTTTAGCGAAACCAAACATGAGCATAGTAAACACTAGATCTTTTTCTTTAAAAATGAATTTCATTGTTAAAGCATAATTGATAGTGTCATTTGATGACAACGTCATATAGGATTTAACGTTAATCGAGTGATTAGTGTAATATTAAAATTTTTGAGTGATTATTATCGAAAAATAACTTCCAACAATTACTGGTGTAATTATTCAAAACTTCAGTTATCATTATTGTAACTAACCTATATGATAATTGTTTCAAACATATAGTCAAATTGGAATACGAATATAAGATAAGTGATGAAAATTAAATAAAATGTAAAACGAGCTATGTATTTAAAATAAAATCAAAGTCGAGTGACCTTAAGTGAAATTTTCCCGAGTTCATTGAATGATGATAGCAAAAGGCAATGACAGTGAAAGGACGAAAGTGAGCTTGATCACTGAATGAAATGAGCTGGTTGGAAGTGAAAGGATGAATTTGTCCTTTGTACTAACCAGTAACCAGGGCGGAGAAGTTGTTTGTATAATTGTATTATTGAGTGATGCTACAAGTACATAATGATCTACATAATGGTTTACATAATTGTAAGTGACATTGATCAACACCTTTAATTCAAATATGACACTTTCACATCAACGACAGGATGGTTGCCACATCACATTATGTCATCCATTGTGTACATTTATTATGTACACTTAGCATTTTCCTTGTATTGTTTCGCCTTTGTTTGAACCCATTATAGTAGGAAAATGCATTATGAAATTGTATTTTTTTTAAGAATGTATGGTTGAAAAATAAAAAAAATTCGATTTACGTATAAAATTATTTTATAGAAGAATATATTGTTGAAAATGAGTTTTGTAAAAAAAATGGGGCCAAACATAATCGGATTATAGTACACATTTTTTTTTTTTTTTTAATGATTCTGGTATCCAAGTTTCGCCCAACTAATCCTGAGGAGTTGCGACTTTCTCCTAGGTTCGCCACCCGGGTTAATTCAGATGCGGTCACATCTTATACACACTTGGGCCAGACATTCGACGATTCTTTTTCATGTGGACCTCTGCCTTCGAACATTTAAATTTTGTTTTTCAATATAAATGTTGCATTCCAGCTGTCGCGGGGATTCAAACATTCGATACTCCGTAAAGAACTCTCCTACTTTACCACTGTGCCATGCCTGGGGGCACATTTTTTGCGTTTATTTTGGAGGGACAAAGATTGAATTCAGATACGTAAATAAATTCTAATCTATTAAACCAATGAAAAGTAAGAACAAGATCACATTTCCTTCCTTTACGTAGTTGGTGAATTGTCAAATCGTTTAGATTTCAAACATATTATCGATTTCATCGTGTTTTCGAGATTTAACTAATTTTGTTATTGACTTTTACGAGGAGCCGTCACATTCCCTTCATTTATATAGTTGGTGAATTGTCGCCTCCTTTGATTTTCAAGTATATTGTCGTGCACAAAGCATATGGTTTCCACAATTTCTGGAAAGATGGATATGTTGGCTCGAGCTCTTCAATGCCACCCAATGTGTTTTTCAACACTCTGATTAATCCAAATTAAATTAAAACGTCCGATGAAGGTCGTATTCGTCCAAATTCCAGAAGATGCATGTACTCATTACATGCAATTATTTATTAAATGAATTTTATACGAACCAACATATTTTTTTTTTTTTTTTTGAAAATAAAGACATCACCTGTAGTAGAAATTAAAGATTCGTTTGGAAGACCTTGAAAAGTAAAAAGCTTTTGTCAAGATTTAAGAAATTGCTCAAATGATTTTGTGAAATATTTTATTCAACTAGAAAACTTGACCTAAAGTGGGTTTTTCATAAAACTCTTTTTGAGAAGAAATTATTGCATTTTATAGATAACGAGAGTCACGGGTGTTAATATTCGTGGGGTTCTACCCCCTTCGCCTTTCTTGAAGTTGGCCCGACAGTTTTTGGAGTTCACGCAGGTACCTAACAATGAAAGTATATAGTGGAAATGGACATTATTGAATATTGATAGCTCAACTTCAAACTTACACCATAACTATTTCTCCCGTGAGACATTTTCTCCTATGTCCATCAAATCCAAATTCTATACGCCACAACCTCAAGTCGAAAATCAAATCATCTTTTAGCTGGTCAAGTGAATTGAATTGGGTCATTTTTAAGTAGCTCGTATCTTTACTGGATTCTTGTGTTTTTGGTGGACCAAACTAAATTGGCCCGAGAAAAATGCATGATGTTCGACATGACCATGCAAGCGCGGCCCTTGTAGGGTTGCCCATCAAGTCGAACAACTTTTATTGAAAACTTTTGCTTTTCTTTTATTCTTAGAAAAATGTTAAAAATAAAAGAATATACATGCTAATTCACTACGAGCCATGTTGGACATGGTTTGGATCCATTGAGGCCGGGTGGTCTTGTTCAAGTTTACATCATCAGGACAACATCATTCCATTTAAGATTTTTCTATAGGTACAAATTTTTTTTAACAAAATTAAAATAGGGAGACATCTATCTCTATGAACAATTTTTGACAATAGCCAATCACATGGAGACAATTGTCTCCCATGTATTAATTCCATCTAAAAATTCTGTACATGTAGCAAAGTTCTTCCATTTAATAATATGTCGAGAAAATTAGTCGTCTAACCTTATCCATAATTTTTTTTTATTGAGAAACCAGGTCATCAATATTTTTTTTTTTTTAAAATCATATATTTAGGTAATTAATTAATTAAAGTAATTGGAGATTTTGATTTACACCCCTCAATATCCTCTTTGTCGCTGGCCATTTGAATTGATGCTGGCCATTTAACTGATGACTAGGGGTGGGCAAAATCCGACTGAACCCGATCGATTTGGGTCGATTTTTTTGTTGTTTTTACACGAGTTGGGTTGGGTTGGTTTGGGTGGGTCGGGTTATGAGTTAACTCATGAAAATCGAATAAACCCTGTCCAACCAACCCGACCATATTTATGAACTTTACAAGTGTTAAGACGTTGTCTAGACGAAATTGAGTCACTATGTTTCTTTACACAACCTCTAAAAGCTACAATATTTAGAAAAATCTAGATTAAAATGTTAGTTATTGTTGGGAAAATTTTGTACAGTAGTTGAAAAGTTTGAGAAAGCCACACACAAATTATATACTACTAATTAACTAGGTTTTATATACTTAAACACGATACACGAGAAGTCTTGAATATGACGCGAGATATGGAAACTCTTAAAATAATATTATAAGATTTGGATAGAATGCATTTTACGAAAAATAGTATAAACAAATACACATTTAACACAAAAATATTTTAATCGACAAAAATATTTTTCGGTTTCATATAATTTAATATCAATTTGTCCACGTAACATTTCCGGGCATGAAGTGTCAAAATAATTCAGATTTTTTGGTCATTGCAACTATAGAGACCTAATATTATATAAGTCATGAGTCAATTATAAATTCGCCCAACCCAACCTGCCTACTTTAATATTTGTTGATAAGTTGTTCCAAACCGACCAACCAACCCAACCCGACCCGACCGATACTTGATTGGATTGGGTTGGGTTGTGTTTCAACATTTACACGAGTTGAGTTGAGTTAAATTATGATCAAACCGATCATGTTGGGTTGGGTTGGGTTGGGTTGGGTTGAGTTAGGTTGGGTTGGGTTTGGGTTAAGACAAAAATCGATCCAACCAAACCCATGCCCACCCCTACTAATGACGTCTCGTATATAGTGACCAAAAGATGCAATAGTGTATTGAATAATTAGATGTACTTTAAACTGTGATACCGTATGAGTATATATCCCGTATTATCATGATGCATGTTCGCAAGGTTGAAAATGGGAGATGAAGATGAACTCGACCCATAGATAAGTTTACTATTTTCAATGCGGTCATTGTTCGTATATGATTATTGTGGGACTCCGGCTCTTCTATCCGATATTATTTTGTCCTCTTTAGACTGATGTGTGACTCTTCACTCATTATTTTGATAATATAACGTATGATGGTGACTATTATAAAGAGGTCGCATGACCTCATTTCACTCACCGCCGGGACACAGATTGCCGGCGACAAAGATGGTGGTGAGAGAAAATAACTATTTACCGACAATTTAGGGAAGTTTGGCAAAGTTTTGATCCAGATGGACTTGATGGGCCAACCACTAAAAGCTCCTGGCCCGATAGAGCTCGTGATTGAATGTCCATTAAGGAAAGCTCTAGTGGGCCTTGTAGCTTTACCATGAAGTTCGAACAAAGTTGGACTTGGTTTTGTTACTATTCATCCACTTAACACCACGAATGTCCATTTGATGGGCTTGATTTTTTATTTTTTTTTCGAAACATAGTTTATAACTTTCATATCATTTCCTTAGCTGATTCATCACAATGTTTATTTGATAATTATCGTTCTTTTACTATTTCCTATAAGCACGTTTAACCCTAGTCTTCGATTTTTTGTATTCAACTTTTTTCTTTTAACGACAAGGAAATAAAACTTGAGTTAAGAAATTAATATTAATTGGTGGGCAGAGATTGAACTCATAAAAAAATTATGGGCCATCGGGTTGGTTGATACTTGACAAGAGTTTAGGAAAAAAAAATAAAAAATAAAAATAATATCTCGATCAAATGAAAACTCTCAATGACCCACAAAAATGTGATTACCAATTTAAATTGCTTGATTCTCTACAAACTTTACGCGTTTGATGTTTCTATTTCAGAATAACAGTATTTGTCTTTTTAATGACAGACACGCATCATTGACGCTTAAAAGTAAAAAATAATATAAAAATAATGCCATACATATAATCAATGTTCAACAACATCTAGTGCAATTATTCAAAAATATTACTTTACAAATTAATTTATTTAATATTATTGGGTGCTCATAATTTATTTATCACTATTCAGCACACTTGCTCAAAAAGGGTTAATAATATTGATTCTCTTATTTTTCACCCTAAATTTATGTAATTTAGACAAGATTATAAACCCTTTTGAGATTACTATTATTAATTTTTTCAACTTAGTCGTTGCGTTAAAAAAATCTTAGGAAGTGTTTGATTGCATTTATTTTTCTTCCATGGAAAATGTTACTTTTCCATCCAAATTTCTACTTTAAAGTGTTTGATTGCTATTTTTTCTATAGAAAATATTTTCAAACTTTTAAAAATATGTCTAATTTTCTTACTTTTGAGGAAAACATTTTCTTTGGGGGAGTAGGTTTTTATTTTTCTCAAAACAAGGAAAATATTTTATTTTTTAGGATATATTTTCCATATCAATCAAACACACTTCTAATTAAATAAAATAAGATGAACAAATAAATACTACCGTCCCAAAATCTTGATCCTCGCGCTCAAGCAAGCACACTATATAACGTAAAAAAATCTATTTTCATGAATATGAAAAAATAAATGTGCCAATAACAATTTTTTTTTTAAACAGATGGCAATATATGTCAAAGCTGAATCAATTCTTAATAATTTTTTTCTAAACGGGAAGCCAACTAAGAAAACCTAGTTGGCCGGTTCATTCGGTTTTCTATTGGATCGGTCGGTCGGTCGATAGAATTGGACCTGTTCAGTTCATTTTCTATAACATTTGTTAGTATCCATATTAAAGATAATTAATCACAAATTTAAAGAGGACGTCGGAAGAAATTAAGTGGACTAAGATTATTGAAAGGAATCGAGAAATGAATAATATAGTGGGGCCCTCATTGGAGTGGTGCACTTGGAGAGTAGGGCCATTGCTCGCTGGAATGACAAGTCCTTCAATTTTGAAATTAAAAGCAATTTGTTATAAAGTGTGATTTCTTCTATTTGATCAAGCAATATGTTATTCTTTCTACTAATTCACAAGATTAATATTCCTTTTCTTTACAGTAAAAAGATTTGATTTGATTTTCGCTATCGCTTTACGCGAATCGTCGTATCGATTAGCAGTAGACATAATGATATCGTTCAAGATACACATGTCGGATATGCGTATCATAGTTGATTGATCTGACTTTCACTTTCGCTTTACGCAAATGATTTCGTACAATCAATAGTGACATAATAGTTGTATACTTGTCGAATGCACATATCGAGTTTACAATGAGTTCGTAATTTTTCTTATCATTTAAAGTTTTCTTTCATATATATTAAACATTTACTAGTACTTGATTAAATAAGAGTATGAATAACAACACATGAAATAGCTTAGCTTAAGTTTATAATATTAACTTTTCAATAGCAAAAATTATATATCAACAACTATAGTTGAAGTTGTCATCAAGTCATTCTCTATCACTAACTAAATTTTCTTGGAATAATAGTAGGCTTTTTACACACAAATGCAACATAGGAATTGAGTTTGGCAATAATGCTTTAGAAGGGAACTAATCAAGGTTGAGGACGATCGATTTTTTTTTGTAAAAACACATGCACACAGGTGTTACACATTCTTTTGTTGCAATTGACATGATGGTGAAAGTCATATATACGTATAGAATACACTTAACAAAGTTCACGTATACTTGTTTTTCTTTTCATTTAAAGTTTTCTTCAAAAAAGAATAAACATTTATAGAAAAGAGATTATACTGGTGCATTAATTAAATAAGAGTACAAATATATATGTAATACACTGAAAAAACTTATCTTTAGTCGATAATATTAATTTTTCGATAGCCTAAATTATGCTTTTATCAAGCCAAATCCCCAATTAACGTGCGACTAAACAAAAAAACCTCAATGGGATGTAATATATAACGAGTCTAATAATTTAGGGTGATTTAAGAAATACTTAGAGCATAATTCTGCCAAAAGAGAGAGCCAAAAAACAAAAAGAGATCGTACGGTTTGTCTTTATAAAGTAAGAATTTAGTCCCAAAGAAGGAGGGGGCAATGGAGTAACTTTAGGGGAAAAGGAAGCATAAGAGAGGGATAAAATGTTGAAATGAAAGAGACTGCCCAACTGCCTATCTGAAAATATTTTGAATTCCAACCTAATTTTTATTACATTTCTTTTGGAGTTTGTAGTGTAAAATACTAGAAATCAGCATTTTCTCAACCTCAATTATCTATTTTTACGTGACTTTTTAAAATATTTATCAAAGATTATCTGAAGGTCATTCTGTCCGTGGATTTCTAGATTTATAGTGAGTTATCGAGACATCATTAAGCTTGGACCACAGTCCTCCTGAAGGCCATCCTATGCTCGGAAGTTAAGACCTCAGCATCCTAACTATTTTCCGAGCAAGCAATACCTTACAAATATGTTAACTCACACATGTAATATTTGTAAGCTTCCATAATTATATATTTTTCACTAAATATTAACATAAATATTATTCATAAATGCATCAAAATGAAGACTTGCAAGAGGATAACAAGCTCAAAATGGGTGTGATATAAATTAAAAGCGTTTTGATCTTTATAAGATAATTTTAAACTAACTCATACTTTTGGTAGAATTCTTCTCAACCTTTAAGATATAACATACGCACATTTCAAACAATCAAGAAAGACACCGAATATATAACATAGTAATAAAAGTCTATTCTCTCGTACTTTGAAACACTTAACAAGAAGTCGGATTCAACATGGGAATCGTATTCCTTTCCTTTATATACATATCACTCCCGATGATTTCTTTTCATTCCTACATGTATTTTATTCTCCTCCAAAATATAATTCAGGACATCAAGAACCAGCTTGCTTGCCGCCACTACCCCCCAAAAAAAAGAAAGAAAAAAAAAAGGATAGAAGAAAATAATGAGAAACATTTGGTCCCACAACCCATGTATTGTGATTGGTTACATCATCTAATATGCCTCCACCAAGATTTTAACATATTTTCTTGCTATAATTTTATGTGTATGTAGAAAAATACTACGTACGTAAAAATATAGTGTAAATGTACATTTCATTGACTTGGCAAATCATAAATCCAAGTTGTAAAAATTTTATTTGTTTAAATGACATATCTATTGGCACAAAATTATGAGTCTTATAGAAATAGTGTTTGATTTTCTCCAATATTCAGAAGAAATTTGATAGGTCATAATTTCTATTTACAAATGAGTAACTGCATTTATAGTTAATTTTATTTCAATCTAAGTTATAATTTATTTATGTTAGTTTGAAAAATTACAAGGTAGTGTACTTCAATGAATCAACATCGTCGAAGATTTTCTTCATCATGTTGAGAACCTTCCTTTAGTTCCTCAAAATTCAATATGGTACTTTTGTCAAATCTCACATGTGCAATACTAGAACGAGTAAGGAGAGACGTATATAGGGTTTTGGCAAAAGTTTTCGAACATTCAAATAAAGAAACAAAATTTAGGTACGAGGTCGAGAAATTACTAGAGATTTTCCCTCATTTACTCTACCTTTTTGGGTGCTTGAAAAATGAAAATGTTAGAGCCTAAAAAAAAAAAAGAATACTTGGAGCAGATAGCAGCAAATAGAGAGTAAAGATAACACAACTTGAATTTATCCGGCAAGAGGAATATTATTAATTTTATAGTTCTTGGTTTTGGAATCATTGTCTAACGTGTTCAACTCTACGAGCCCATATAATATTTTCCATAACTGGAATCTTGTTCCCAAATATGTTTTTGGATAGGTTTTTTTATTTGCATTCTTGACATTTAAAATAAAAAATTTAATTTATTTTTTGATAAAATATTTGTATCAATTGGAGCTTGAATTTGTTCATTGATTGCTTCCACTATGTTCCGTCTAATTTCTTGACAATTGCCAACGAGACGGGATGGGGATGGGAAGGACCGCGAAGGCCCACTTCGCCCTATTTCTATTTCTATTTCTATTGCTAATGTGTATTGTTTATATAACTCAAATTATTCATTAATTTAACAACTTCATTTTCTTGTCAACCCTCTAATTGAAGTTAAAGATGATTAAAATAAGTTATAAATTTCTGAAAATATAAATATTTAGAACACGTATTACATTATTGTTTAAAGAGTTACGATATAGAAGAAAGTTCATAAGGCCATTTAGACATTATCACTATTATTTATACGAATATGTAAAAAAAAAAAAAAGTAGTAAAATGATGTACGCGATATTCAAAATTTGAAAAATAAGGAATTTGTATAATTTTTGAAAGGACATATGTTGTTTATGAAATTCTCAGAAACCTCAAGGGAAGTTAATGTAATTTGTCCAATTTTTTACGTTTGCTATGATGCAATAAAGACATCTGGTAATGGTTGGACCCATCTCACGAACAAAATGTCCAGACTGTTATGAATAACGGCTCAAATTGCAATATCTGCATTTTATTTTTTATTTGTCATCTTTTTCATACTCTAGTTATTTCAATTTTTCTCATGAATTAAATTCAGCCACGTACTACATAAAAAAAAAAAAAATGGTATTTACAAGTAACAAGTAATAATTTAAATTTACAGACGTGATTTCATATAACATTAGAGCAAACAAAATTCTATTAGACACTTTAGAACTCATTCATGAGTCTTTTGTATGTGGCGTACTATTAATCAGTGTTCTAAAAAGGCTAAAGCGTGGTTAGACGTGGATGCGAAGCTTCAACCTTAAGCGAATCCAGGAGAGGTTTAGGCACAAAAAAACGTTTTCTTATTTTTAATATTATTTTAAATTTTTAATCATTTTAAAAATCATTTAATAATTAAAATAATACATATCAAACATCTAAAATTATAAAATACTATATTTACTTAATAATTCCTACCATTAGTCAATTATATAATTTTCAAGTTTTCGAAATACAAAATATTGGAGATTGACCAGGAGGTGAGGTCATGTTTGGGAAAAATCAGTTCTAAAAAGCTTAAAGCATGGTTAGGCGTGGACGTGGTGGTTAAGACTTAAGTTTCAAACTTCTAGATGTTAAGCTAGTTTAGGCGAAAAAAATGTTTCCTTATTTTTAATATTATTTTAAAATTTTAATCATTTTAAAAATCATTTAATAATTAAAATAATACATATCAAACATCTAAAATTATAAAATATTATATTTATTTAATAATTCCTACCCAATGTCAATTATACAATTTTCAAATTTTCGAAATGCAAAAATTAAAATATTTTTCATAGTTTTAATTTTCAACTAGACAAATCATACTCAATAGAATGATAGGAACTTCATACATGCTTTTGGAGTTTGCGACAAAATAACGAGTTTCAAGATCATAATTGCATAATATAGATAGCACCGTAACATAAATCTTATTTAACTATTAGATAAAGTCATTTTTAAATGTGTACATATAAAATCTTTTAAAAACTTGAAATTAAAGTCAAATGAATTTTTTTTAAATAAAAAAAATTAATAAGCTAAAGTCAAATAAAAAACTTTAAAAAAAAGGAAAAAAAATAAGAAAACTAATAAAGCGCGCCTAAGTTAGACGAAATAAGAAAGAGAAGAATGAAAAAATTCAATCATTTAAGAATTGGGAAAAAAAGTATCTAGGCATGAAGCGAGACATTTTGTCCGAGCTTCAAGTTCAGGCGAGCTTTATAGAAGAATACTATTAATGGCATGTTAAAAATACCAAAAAATAAGAAAATTGATAACCTTTGAAAAACTAGCCCAAACATTAACTAGAAAAAATAAAGAGTCAAGAGCCTCGAATTCGGGATATTATTCAATTTCATCAGTTATATGCACTTCAGGTAATATTGGTCATGACATAAATTAAGTTGATAATTTTGTTATGGGAAAGAGAAATTTTGTAAAGGAATCGCGTGACAAGTTGTTAGTAAAATAAATAAACATTTAATTTTGATAAAAAAAATATATATATATATATAACAGAAAATGTAAAGAGAAGAAAAAACAAAAGATTGCATTTTTTATTTTGGAAATTGGCAAACATGTCTTCATTAATGTAAACTATTTTCTAATCAAGTACATAGGAACAAGATTTCTTTATTAATTTAGGCAAGATTCAATGCAAGCCATACAAGAATAGAATACTAAAACCGGATTAGTTGAAATAATTATGCTTTTACCACCATAAACCAGTACCAAAATGCAACAAAAATGGGAATAGTATTCCATTTATATTCGACAGTCTCTCTATCTCTTCTCGAAGGAGGTAGAAGAATTTTACCTTTATCCTTCCAAAAAAGGCTCGAACCTAGTTCCATTAACCTGAGAAGGCTTTACTTTTACCTCTTGAATAATGGTTCTTTCGATAAATATAAGCCGATCTGGAATTACCTTAATACTATTATAGGCTGAACAGAACCGTCATAAAGCCAACTTCTTGAAGTTGCTACAACTATTCATTGAGGTTTTCATTTAAAGCAATCAACGCTTGTGTTTCTCACCTTCAGCATCGAGGATCGAGCTCCGCGTGAAGCCTTGTAGTCTAACTTTTATAGATAATAAATTGACCTTATTCTCCTCTTTGAATTTTCTCATTGAATAATGTTTGCCAAAATGCGGAGTCATCAGGGTTCGATACTAGCTAGTAGCGGACAATAAAAAAGGGGGAAAATAGGGATTGTGGAAGAGCAATACAAGTGTTAAGAAATATATGATTATTTTGTTTTGCTATTTATTAAGGGTAGAATAGTCTTTTAAGTTTCCTTTGCTTTAGACTATATATAGTCTCTTTGTATCTAGGTTTTCATCATTAAATTACATTATGCAGAATCAATAAAAC
>CAIGRT010171218.1:0-10989 GCA_903798405.1 Fraxinus platypoda | reverse complement strand
AGAATAAAAATAAAAAAAATAATGTAACTCAAATAGGGGTTTAGTGTTTTTCTTAGTTGATCGTGACATGATCTGTCACATAAACATATGAGATATGATTATGAACATTAATTATATTTATATCTATTCCCCCTTAATATCTAAAATCATCTCGTTGGGACCAATGTATTGAATCGATGCTAAAAGTTACGAGAGTCGGGATGAGATCATAATTGAGATCAAATGATTGAGTTCTTGATCATGTCCAGTTTTGATCTTGAAGGGTACGATGGACATCCTACACGTCATGCTTGGGTCTTCATCGTTTACAAACAAATCATGCCCTTTCGATTCAAAGTATCAATGAAAATACGCGTTACTCGCTTATTGTCCAAATAGTCAATATAGAAAATAACCATGCGTCATAAATCTTTTGTTTATATTTGAAGTAGATTGTGTCATTCACCATTTGACACCTAACACAAGTATGTCAAATATTGTGATTTGTAGTTGTCTATTTATGTCCTCCGACACATGCACTTCTTTTTATATTCATTCTTTTTGCTAACTCTTAAAAGCACATCTTGTTTCATTGCTTTTAGTAGATGTTGAATCTCAAATATTGGCCCCGTTCGGGAGGGATTAAAAGTCAATTAAAATTGAAAATATGATCGTTATTGGGTCCCACTCGTCTAATAAAAGTCAACAATAACGACTATATTTTCAATTTTAATCCGATTTTAATCATTTTATTGCAACGATGGAGGAATTCATTTGGACAATTTCAATCCTACGTTTGGCTTTCATCAAAAGCTTTTTATAGGTGTCTCGAAAAATAATAATGAATCCAATGAAATATGTAATTAATAAGTGAATAGTTGTGAATGTATGGTAAAATTTTAAATTTGACTTATAAGTAACTTTTATTAACCTAAGCCTAGGCCAAGTTTCATACATCACAATATTTATATTAAATTATTAATTGCTTACGATTAGTTGAGAACCGAATAATTGTTTTGGCTCTTAGCCCTTGTTTGACAACCATTAAAATGAGTTTTTTTTTTTGGACAAAATGAGTTTTTAAATAGTGATTTTTTTGAAGAATGTGAATAAAAAGTAGGAAATTTTTTTTAATTTACAAATAAAATATTTTATTTTATTTTGAGAATGTGTGATTGAAAATGAATTTGAGAAAAAAATTGTTTTAATAGTTGTAAAAAAGGGCTTATGTGATTGAAAATGAATTTGAGAAAAAAATTGTTTTAATAGTTGTAAAAAAGGGCTTAAATAAATGAATAATTCTCCAAGTACAGAAAATATTGCCAGAATTCCTACAGAAATTTGAATTGGAAAATCATGTCCGTGTATCTGTTTTTTTTCCTCCTGAATGTTTGAATCCATTCCATCCATTTCAAATTCCTGTGTGCATTCTGTTAAATTTATCTGTACTTATAGCATTGTTCTAAATAAATAAGCCAATAAAATGTAAAAAGCGTCTCCTACAAGCTTCAATAAAACGGCAACATTTTGCAGGACAAACAGTGACAACTAAGCAAGGGCATACCTGTAAATTCACAAGTGTACTCAATCTACCACGACATATAAGTTAACACCGCACGTAATCACTCACTACACTTGGCAAAAGAAAATCCCAAATTTTTCTATATTCTTTTCCCCGCCATTTGTTCCTCTCTCTTTAGGGCTAAATTACCTTCCCAAAACCTAACCCCCAATTCTCTCATTTTTACTTCAAATGATTGTTTTTTATATATCACAGCACTGAATTATTCGGTTCAATTGATTTTAAGATGTCGATTCCGAGTAGCAGCGGGAGCGGGGGAGGGATACCGAAGGGTATAAGCTTAACTAATACAGTCCACTGCGAACTGGCTACGTGCTTGCCTCTACCGTGTCTCCCGGTGTTCTGTGGTGCGCTTGATGAGGACCTCCGGTTGTTCGAGCAGCAGAGCGGTTCGAGAATGTTTGCCAATTACAGTGATGTTGCTGGAAAGATTGCTGATCTGCTCCGCAACACTGACGTGTCTTATTTGTGAGTTTCTTAGTACAATTTTGGTTATTTTATGTTTTAAGTAGTGAATCCTAGTGAATTTTTTTTTCGGATTGAGTTCGAGGATTTTAGGAATTGAAGTCCATTATTGCGGAACTTGAGCTTTTAAGTTGAGAAGTTCGTTTTTAGATGAATTTTTGTGTTTTGGAGTAATGTGGGGATGGAGTTTTTCGTAACTGGTTAAATTTTGTTTGAGGGTATTAGGAATTGGAGTCTATTAATGCGGAATTGAGCTTTGGATTTGGGAAAGCTTGTTTTTAGATTATTTTTTTTTTGCGTTTTGGAGGAATGTGTGGATGAAATTTTAGGTAAGTGGTTTAATTTCTGGGAGCTGTGGTTTTCGACGCGGGAGCCTATTACTTATATTTATGGTTGTTTTGTTAAAGCACTGACATTATAAACAACTATGAATTAGTTTTTTTCTTGCTTAACATCATACTTTAGAATTGGAATAGGAGGAACTTAATTCAAATTTGAATGTATTTTTTCCAATTCCATTTCCAAAATCTAATTTCTTTTCAAATAATCTCAGTTAAGGAACCCTTTAATGGTTTTAGTTTATTTCAATTCTGCATTGTGAATACAAAAATTATTAAGATTTTCTAAATTGGATCTTCTTTGTTTATGTCCTTTACAAAAATTTAGTTGTTGACTTAAGAGTTGAAAGCCCTAATTTGACACATTGATTAGAATGATCATATTTGTCTGCTCTACCTTTATTGAAAGATGATAAAGCTGTCATTAAGATAACCAAGTGGCGAATATCAGCTAGGTACGTATTTTAGGGATTTTTGTATTGGATTGAGAATCAAGGAATAGAAAGTGTTGAACAATTTTTCTACTTATCAAGCAGATCAATTTTTTCTTGAAAGACAGGTGTAAAAAGTTAGAATGTAATGGATAGAGTCAATGGTCACGTGGCAGAACGAAAGGCCATTATCCTTGGGTGTTAGTCAGAATACCACATGTAATACAGAAGAAAGTGCGACCCACATGTCACTTCTGTCATACCCGATTGGAAAGATAAAGTGGTTCCCACAATTTCTGATATCTATAGAATAAAATTTTCCTCCCAGTTTGGCAGTTTCTATCCTCCAAATCAACAACGTGAAAGGAGTTGTAATATTAATTTAAAGTTTCTTGGATGGAACTCAAAAGCCAAACATTGAATATTATAAGAAATATGCATGGCATCTGATCATAGCACTATAAATTCATGTTAATGAACTTCTAAAGATTTTGATTCTACTTGTAGTCAAATTAGAATTTAGAGTTCCGATCAGAAATAGACGAATAGACACTATAAATTCATGTTAATGAACTTCTAAAGATTTTGATTCTACTTGTAGTCAAATTAGAATTTACAGTTCCGATCAGAAATGGACGAATAGTGTATGCATGGGAAGTTATTTATCTTATATGCTAGACAGCTTTTTGGATAAGAAAGATGCCTTAATTATGACATTCTCAGGAATAAAGAAATTAATTGTCCAAACAATTTGATGAAATTTCTTGTTAAAATTATGATCCTCCTGTTCATTAAATCCTAAAACACAGACGATACATGTATAATTAATAATCTCTTATTTCAAGAAGCCTTTAGGAACCAACATCACATTGCTACTTCAAGATTAATATAATAATATGAGTATGTAATAAACCCAGTATTAGAAATCTTCATTCCGTCTTTTATATGACGGGAACATTAAGAGGTGCATAACATATTCCAAGGCTATATTTTATTTTTATCTAGAATTAATATACAAATTCTGAATTTGGTTTAAACATAGTTTTCATATATATTTATTTCTTCATATTATTAATGACTAAATTTTGTAAACACATTTTCTAGTAAAAAACTGACACGAGAAAAATAATGTGTAGTCTTTTTTTGTAATTATAACTGCTTAAAGTATAACCAGATGAAAGGAAAAAATCTCGTTTCTTGCACGTTGAAAAAAAAGAGGAATTTGACTATTAGAAGTACGCCAAAAATCCGTAGTTATATCGTTAGAAATCTGAGTTTTACCACTATTATAATTACTGCTGTTATAGCGTGGACTGCATTGTAATAATACTCTTGTAGCAAATAAATAAACATGAGAGTAAATTAGAAGAGTTCCTATAAAAGAAAATTTTATTGCTAAATCACTTTGGGACAAATTCTTCATGCCACAAATAATATGTTCAGAAACAAAATTTTTACTGAGAGCCTGCCGTGTTACTTTAATTTTCAAAATGGGAATGGTTTGTGAAAGGTATTTATCCTTTATATCCCAGAATCCTGCTCTGAATTGCTGTTGTTTGGCTTACAAGGTTTTATCTGTAGGAATCTCAAAAACGAAGCAAGTGCTCAACCATGTGGCTCTGCGGGGAATTTTAGCCTTTATGACGAAGTTTTGAGATGTGATCCTGTAGCATTTGAGTATATCGCACCAGGTAAAATGGTCCATTGAGCTGCTTGCCAGTTCTTTGTGTGTGTTTATCATGTTTCAACTGACAACGGAAGGAGTTCTTTCTTCTTTTAAATGAAAAGAATTTTTTTTTTTTTCCTTTTGGAGGCTAATAATTTTTATTGGTTAGATGGAACTGAGCTTGAGTTGTAATTTGTGGGAAATATAATCCCCTGAAATTATCGATGAAATTATCTTTTTATTCCTGTATAAGTTTTCCTAGGTCTGATCTCCAGATGATGTTGTTTGGATAATACTTCTGTTATGGTGGTTTTATGTATTCCTAAGTCTAAACACAATTACAAAATTTTCTTGCAACTATGAGTATGGCACATAAAACATGATAGCCCAAGTTTTTTTAGTTACCTTTTGTCCCTATGATAGAAAACTAACTTTGAATTGATTTAACTGCCCCCGAGATCTCAGAATATAATTTGTATCCCATTTCCTTATAGGAACATTATGTCCTTGCAATTGTTGCTTGCTTTGATATAACCATTGAAGGGTTTAGATCATGATAGGGCAGTTAGAATTTATTTTTCTTGCTCCCCTGCTCATCTTCTAACTGCATCCTCCTTGAAGAAAGAATTCTTCCATGGCTAGTCACACCAGAAATAATCAAGTGTTGTGATTACAGTTCTTTGTAACTGCTATCCTCCACTTCTCACAGTATTTACTGTCTTTGAATATGACTTTACTTGACTTCAAAGATTTAGTTATATTTATGATATTCCACATTTGCTGAAGATAACATATGTTTTCTAGCTTATTATTCATTGCATTTTTCAAGTTTCGCAGGTCCCGCTAAGGAGCCGATACCGAGTGGTAATTTGGCTGAACCGAAGCCTCTTGAGCAAAGCATGGCTATGCCTAATCAAGTGCGGAGAGACTCTGTAGCAACCCAAAATTATCAACATGAACATTATGCTTATAATGTAAGTTCTCATTGGTCAATTGAATAATATTGTAAATATGCTTGCTGATATTTTGATATCACTTTTAGGATGCTACCAATTCTTCTCGAAAACCAAAAATTAAAAAGAAGGGGAAAGATGATGTCCAGATCACAACTTGTCCAGATGCCCATGAGCTTCAAGGTTTTTTTTTTTAACAATTTGTGTTTATTTTACCTTGATCTTGTCTTCTTTTCCCCTATTTGAGGGATTGAGCATGATCGCTTCCTCAGATGCGGCTATTAAAGGCTTTTGTGAAATGTTGGAGGACTTATGTGGCAAAGCAGAAGTTTTTAGAGAGGAACGAGATGAAGCTGAATGGATACCGTTGACTGTTTCTGACCTTAAAGCAATTGTTAATGAAATTATGTTAATACGGGCAAAAGAAGTACTACATATGGTTCCAGAACCTATTCTTTTGAGGACGTTAAAGGTTTTAGATCATCAAATTCACCGAGCAGAAGGTCTGTCATTTGATGAGTGTGAACATGTAAGTTTGCAATCTTAAAATCTTCAGTTGTTTGTAACCATGCGGCTTAGGGACTAGTTTTTTTAATTGATGGAGTTGTCTTGGACTGTCATCCTGGTTTTACAATGGGATTAGATAACAGTCTTATAAACTTCCTCTGCTTAAATGAGTCCTTTTCACTTGCACTGCTACAGTCAAGGAGTCATACATGTGCTAGCATGGGCAATTTCTTCCTTTATAAGAAAGTTTTCCTGCAATTAGATTGATAATGAAGTTGCTCATGATCTGTGCTGTAGAAGTCTTGTTTAAAGTTTTCATCTAGACTATTTACAAAGTTTCCAACACCACATTCATAGGTGGACCCTATTCCGTTCTGAGCAGAAAATTCCATGTTCTTAATATCATCTTGAATTGTCCATGACACATGGGCAGTTGGGAAACATTGTTTGGTTGGGAATTTTACAGAGTTGACTGCTCTTCAGATTTTAGACTGGATCCGTATTTCAGTATTCTACTTATTTTTAAGTGTCTGGCATTGGTGTTTTATATGTATTTTGTGTCCAGACACATACAAAGTTTCATAACTTGCTTTAGTAATTACCTGGACATCTCCGTGGAAAGTCTGTGATAGCTTGAATGTATGTACTTTACATATGCACATTAATGCCGTGAAGTGCGTATTTTCGTTTTCTTTTCCCCTTTAATTTGGTGTATGGATTTCATTGAGTAATAATTACACCCGTAAGGGCCTGCTTGTGAGTTTTGGTGTACGGGTTATGAGCGTTTTTTAAAGTATCGGTTTTGAGCATTTTTGAGCGGAGCGATTTTGAGTGGTTTTAGTGGCGATTTTTATAACTGTCAAATCTATGCTTGAGAGTTTGTTATTCACTGATTCTGAATTTTTAAAAATAAAATAAAATTACATATACGTCCTTTAGTAAAATTATCGGTTTATAGTTTTTTATATGAATTTTTTTTACTCATAAGTGATATTTTACTTATAAATAATTTTTTTATATATATAGGTTAATATTTTTTACATATTAGTAAATTATACAATTATAAGTTAATTTTATACTTTTAAATAATTTTAAGTGATTTTTTTACTTATAAGTAACTTTTTATATTTTTTAAGTGAATTTTTGTCGTATTAGTAGTATTTTTATTTTATAAACAAATTTTTTTACTATACAAGTCTTTGATAAGAATCTACAACGCACTAGAACGCCCTTGTTGACGATCCTTTACTATGACAGCATCCAGGGTTCCTCGAACAATGTGATATCTTTAAATTATATGTAATTTTTCTTATCTTGTAAGTAATGTTTTACTTATAAGTATTTTTTAATTATAATTTAATTTTTTTCTTAGAAATAATGGTGGGTTGAGAGAACCGGTCAATATCGGTTTTGGGTGGTTTTTAAACCATCCAAAATCGGTGTCCAAAAAAACTAGCAAGTGCCTGTTTTTCCAACACCTCATAAACGGTGCCATCCAAAATCAATCAAAGCCAAGTCGGCCCCCTAAATGAAAAGAGTTGTTTCAATGTACTATGCTGGTTATTGTCAAATTAAGCCCTTGTTTGAGTCCCTTTTTAGGCAAAATGAGTGTTGTAATAGTGATTTTTTTGAAAATGTGTGGCTAGAAAGTAGGAAAAAATTTGGATTTACGTGCAAAATTATTTTATTGGGAGAATATGTGGTTGAAAATGAGTTTGGGAAAATGAATTTTTAGAGAATGAGACTCAAACATGGGCTAAGTAAATAAATTTAGAAATATAACAATCACTTGGAAAACCGTGCACCTTGGATTCTTTATCAATATTTTGCTTTTTCAACTTTCATTGGTGCATGACTTTACCAAGTTTTGAATTCTTAGCGGCCCCAGAGAGATCATAATTGTCCCATCCTACCCATGCTCTACAATCTGGACATATGGACCAGTTCCCTGTCCTGTGCCCTGGAATAGTAAGCCATGGTTCCCAATTAAGAAACTACCAATAGTAGGAAACTCTACTCGTGTTCAATGAAAAGTATTACACCCGCATTTTCTTGACAAATTTTTTGAGAACATACATAAATATTACATATATAATTTGCTTAAAATCCTAATAAGCTCTCTCCATTGGGACGATCCTTCTCCTATTTGTTATTAGATGTTTCTTCTAAATTCTTCTCTTGTTTGTTATGTAGTNATGTATTCACAATATTACTTGAACTTGATGATTAATAAAGTGTTCTTCTTCTCAAGTTCCTTCAATATGTTTTCATATTGAATATATCCTTTAATTTCTTAATTTGGTATCTTTCAATATAGAATACCAAAAAATGTTTATCATTACCGCATCACATTCTTGGGTAAGTACGACTCTGCATCACAGTTATGTTCCACATTTTAGGTTTGTCCTTTTATTCTAGTCACTTTTACGAGGCGTCCTGACCTTTTCAAATTGGAAAAGTATACGTGAAATGATAAGTCTTTTTCTTATGCGCAAACTGTTGTATTTAGTGATCCAAATAAAGATGTGTTGTAGCTTTCACGTGTTCTGCTACCGCCTTATTGGCAATATTGAGGCATTAACTTCCATTTAGAACTCTGGGCAACTAGAATTTACCTTCATTTTCTTAACTCTTTTTAGAGTAATTTGATTGTTGCCAAACATGTTTGATGATATCCCAAAGATTAGGTAATGATTATGTTGCAATAGAATCTCAACAGCAGCAGGGACCTCTATTGAACCAATGATGACAATCTGAGAACAAGAACAGGAACACATGAAGTTGTTCTAACATATTACAACTAGTCCTGTAAGATGTAATTTTGGTTAGATTAAGCAACTGAGATACAACTATTGAAGTTCTCAAGAATAATCTCCAAATTTCATGCTAAAGTCAATATCTAGGAATCTACCATGCCCATTCCATGCATGTCTATTCAATTATTCCATCTTTAGGTGCTCAAAAATGCTAAATGTCATAGGTTAATCAAGTGAATTAACTTATTCAAAATTGTCTTAATGTATAGGTGTCCTATTTGCTGATTTAGAGAGATCATCCTAGGCCTGGGTTCTTGGTTGTCAACCATAATACCTTAATATCAAATATCCTTTATTTATGGAACTGTAATCCTACCCATTTCCAATCACAAAATTGTGCTAAAGTTGCTTGAATCCCTCCTAGTTGACTGATATAAATTCATTCATTAATTACTTTGATTTTAAAAGATTTGGAGCGGAATCATTCTTTGGTTCACATTTATGTCTTGTTTTCAATTTCGGAAGCATGTGGCAGATCAATTATGCACTCTAACCGCGGACACGACGTCTATGGCCTATGCAGCCTTGCTCTCTCTCCCTACTCATGAATGGGAAGAGGATAACTTACTCTTATACATTTCCTTAATTGCGCTATTGAGGAAAATGTTGATTTGGCATTTCAAATTTATACATGTTGAGGTATAGTACACCCTCCGGTAGTTTATATTTAATACCTGTCACAGCTTCCCGTGAATTGAGGAAAATGTTGA
Source organism: Fraxinus platypoda (assembly GCA_903798405.1). Lineage (NCBI taxonomy): Eukaryota > Viridiplantae > Streptophyta > Magnoliopsida > Lamiales > Oleaceae > Fraxinus > Fraxinus platypoda. The sequence goes on along the minus strand of CAIGRT010171218.1, from coordinate 1,542 downwards.
TTTGGCATTTCAAATTTATACATGTGGAGGTATAGTACACCCTCCGGTAGTTTATATTTCATACCTGTCACAGCTTCCCGTGATTGAAGCCTCTCTTTTGTTGCAAAAGTTATTCGTTGGAGGACAGGTGTGTGTACGTTGTAAAGTGATTGAAGCCTCTCTTATGAATTCTTCAATTTTTTATTTACTTCTGTCGCCGTGTTCAGACTGTCTTCATTCTTTTTTGTATGTACGCACTATTATTTCCTCAATGTAAAATATATAGCCTCTATTTGGTTTAAATAAAAATCAAATTCGAAGTAGATTTTGATAAAAGATGATGGGATGTGTGATTGAAAAGTTGTGAATTCCATGAAATGTATGGTTAAAATTTATTGTTGACTTTAACTTAGATTTTAGTCCAATTCCAAACACAGCCGTAATCTTGTCCCCATTCATTTCCTGACATGAGCAAAAATGTTTCTACCGATTTTTTCAGTTTTTTAATGACACATGTTAAACGATCAAGCCTCTGGCATCGATGTGCTGAACTCACTAGCGATTTAGTTTCACAAATTCATTCATGATCTTTCATTTTTAGTCAATCATATTGAAATACAATAAATGCTTTCTATATTATTTATAGATATTCTATTAATTGCTCGGCAAAGTAACCAGCTGGTTAAAACTTTTCCTTTTCTTGTTTCAAGTTTAACTTAAGAGTTGCAGCCTTCTGCCGATTCCTATTTTCCTCTTCTCCATGTGCCATGCGATTATTTCGTCCATATCGTTCTGTAGTTTTGAACATTGGTTATGTGCCTTGTATGTACAATTTCACTTCCTTTGTGAACATATCTTAAGCATGAAAGGAGATGTTTGAGAGAATGTTGCCATCATTTTGGCCGTTAGCAATGATATTCAAGAGTTACTTTTGTTTCACCAATCTATATTAATTTTTCGTTTTATATCCACAAGATGTATAATTATTTTGCTTGAATTCCAGCCAGATGCAGATGTGATGTCATGCATTTATTGCGCTCTGGAAGCAATTCATGCAGCTTTGGCTATCATGGCTCATGATGGCATGCCTAAGATGCTTTATAAAGAAGAGGTACGATGTTCTTGGTCCTAAAAAATTCTCGATCTGAGCATGTGAAAGTATTAAGCTTTTGTGAGTAATTATGGTCTAATTGTTTCAGATTATTGAAAGAATTCTGGAGTTCTCAAGGCATCAAATCATGGATGTTATGTTCACATGTGATCCAGGATATCGTGCTTTGCATAAACCAAACAATAATGGGGCTGCTGAAGGCATGTCATTTTGCTTTCTGATTAACTTACTCTGTTACTTCAGTCATATATCATACTATATAGATTGCTCTATGGTTATCCGTCAAGAGTAACCACTCAATCGCCATGTCCCTTTTCTATTGTCATGTGTTTGTTTCGTCTCCCTTTTTCATAAATGTAGAGCAAGTAGGGCTGTCAATGGATTGGATTTTGATCTGAATCTGATCCGAATCCGACGAAATTAATGGGAAATGGATTTAGGGTCTCAGTCCG
>CAIGRT010171190.1:0-15684 GCA_903798405.1 Fraxinus platypoda | reverse complement strand
GTGCTTAATTCGCTATGTGCAGTGGAACCCTAAAGTTTGAGTAATAATTCATTCTGCTCTATCATTAGGTTCCATTTATTGCTATGTACCGGAAGGAGGAGATTTTGAGCCTATTGAAGGATCCAGATCAACCATCCGACATTGAGAGCTTAGATGATCCTAACCAAAAACCTAGATTAAGGTGGCATAAGGTAGATAATACAGATTCATCATGCATATTAGATTTTTAATTTTGATCTTTTGTACCTGAGAAGTTTATTTAGATATGTTACGGAATGGTGTGATTCAGGTTCTTTGGACAATCCTGGACTTGGATAAAAAGTGGCTTCTTCTTCAGAAAAGGAAGAGTGCCCTTGAGACATACTACAACAGGCGCTTTGACGAAGAGTCACGAAGAGTTTATGATGAGACACGACTTAATTTGAACAGGCAGCTTTTTGATTCAATTACAAAGTCGCTCAAGGCAGCTGATTCAGAAAGAGAGGTTGACGATGTTGATTCAAAATTTAATTTGCACTTCCCTGCGGGTGAGGCTGGTGCTGATGAAGGACAATTCAAGAGGCCAAAGAGGAAATCACAGTATAGCATTTGCAGTAAGGCTGGCTTATGGGAGGTTGCGAGCAAGTTTGGCTATAGCTCTGAGCAGTTTGGTTTGCAGATATCTCTGGAAAAAATGGTAGGCTTGTTTTTCCTTCTGACCGTGCTTGTTTTAAACTGGGAGATTGAGAGGGATTTTAAATTTCATTGCAGAGAATGGATGAATTGGAGGATGCAAAGGAAACGCCAGAAGAAATGGCTTCCAGTTTCACCTGTGCGATGTTTGAGACTCCCCAGACTGTGCTCAGAGGTGCTAGGCACATGGTATGCTGATAGATCTCTGATATTTGCCATAATTTGCATAATTCTAAGATCTTCATTCTTCAGTATACTTATTATTTTTTTACTTCACTTACCAGGCTGCTGTTGAGATTAGCTGTGAACCATGTGTACGTAAACATGTTCGTAGTATCTTTATGGATAATGCTGTGGTGTCAACAAGCCCTACACCTGATGGAAATGTGGCAATTGATTCTTTCCACCAGTTTGCAGAAGTTAAGTGGTTGCGGGACAAGCCTCTTTCACGATTTGAGGATGCACAGTGGCTTCTAATTCAAAAGGCTGAAGAGGAGAAGCTCCTGAAAGTTACCATCAAGCTACCGGAACCAATACTTGATAAGTTAATAAGTGACTCTAATGATTATTATCTGAGTGATGGCGTGAGTAAATCTGCTCAATTGTGGAATGAGCAGAGGAAACTGATCCTTAAAGACGCATTTTCTAATTTTCTTCTACCTTCAATGGAGAAGGAAGCAAGATCCCTGTTGACTAGTAGGGCAAAAAACTGGTTGCTCTGGGATTATGGAAAGCTTTTGTGGGACAAAGTTTCTTTGTCACCGTATCAACGAAAAGAAAATGATGCTAATTCTGATGAGGAAGCTGCACCCAGGGTTATGGCTTGTTGTTGGGGCCCTGGAAAGCCAGCAACAACTTTTGTGATGTTGGATTCATCTGGAGAAGTTTTGGATGTTCTGTATGCCGGATCGCTGAGCCTTCGTGGTCAAAATGTTAATGATCAGCAACGTAAGAAAAATGATCAGCAGCGGGTTCAAAAGTTTATGATGGACCACCAACCGCATGTTGTTGTCCTCGGAGCTGTGAATTTGTCTTGTACGCGCCTGAAGGAGGATATTTATGAGGTATACATAATTGAACTATTTCTTGTCATTGTTAGATGCCACCTTGGATGGTGAAACTATTATTTTGAAAAATCTTAATGCCATGGATTCATGTGATGTTGCTGTTTGTCAAGAAAAAAATCCATCTTTGCTAGGTTTTTTTAATTGAAATTTTAGATGATTTTTGATGGTTTCACCCCTTCTCAATTATCAGATCATCTTCAAGATGGTGGAGGATAATCCTAGAGATGTTGGTCACGAGATGGATAATCTGAACATTGTATATGGTGACGAATCTCTTCCACATCTGTACGAAAATTCCCGCATCTCAACAGATCAGCTTCCTGGACAAGCAGGTACTTTCTATACTGAAGCTTTGAATTATTTATGTAATACTGTTGATAATACTTATCTCCTCCTCCAGGTTTAGGTATTGTCAGGCGAGCTGTGGCTCTTGGGCGCAATCTTCAAAACCCATTAGCGATGGTTGCAACATTATGTGGACCAGGAAAGGAGATATTATCCTGGAAACTTAATCCTTTGGAGAGCTTTCTTACTCCTGATGAGAAATATGGGATGGTGGAAGAAGTTATGGTGGATGTAACCAATCAAGTGGGTCTTGATATCAATTTGGCTGCTAGTCATGAATGGCTGTTTGCTCCTCTGCAGTTTATTGCGGGGCTTGGACCTAGAAAAGCAGCATCTCTGCAGAGGTCTTTAGTAAGAGCAGGAGCAATTTTTACTCGAAAAGACCTACTGACAGCTCATGGTCTTGGTAAGAAGGTGTTTGTCAATGCAGTTGGATTCCTGCGAGTCCGACGCAGTGGATTGACTTCTAGTAGTAGTCAATTTATTGATTTGTTGGATGACACGAGGATACATCCGGAGTCCTATGGCCTCGCACAAGAGTTGGCCAAAGATATTTATAGGGAGGATGGCAATGATGATGCAAATGATGACGAAGATGTGCTAGAAATGGCAATTGAACATGTTAGAGAAAAGCCAAATCTATTGAGGTCAGTTGATATCCATGAATATGCTGAACATAAGAACCGTCTGAACAAAAAAGAAACCCTTAATGATATAAGATTGGAGTTGATGGAAGGCTTTCAAGATTGGCGCATACCATATGTAGAACCAACTCAAGATGATGAGTTTTGCATGATTTCTGGAGAGAAAGAAGAAACGTTGTCTGAAGGAAGAATTGTGCAAGCAACAGTTCGCAGAGTTCAAGCACAGAAAGCAACTTGTGTCCTTGAATCTGGATTGACAGGTTTGCTTAATAAGGAAGACTACACGGATGATTGGAAGGATATTAATGAGCTAACTGACAAGCTGCGCGAAGGCGATATTTTAAGTTGCAGAATCAAATCAATTCAGAAAAATCGATATCAGGTGTTTTTAACTTGTAAAGAGAGTGAAATGAGAAGCAACCGCTTCCAGAATCATCGAAACATGGATCCCTATTATCATGAAGAGCGCAGCGGCTTACAGAGTCAGCAGGAAAAAGCTCGTAAAGAGAAGGAGCTTGCTAAGAAGCATTTCAAGCCCAGGATGATAGTTCATCCACGTTTTCAGAATATTACTGCCGATGAAGCAATGAAGGTTGTTACTACTGTTACATTCTTTCACGAAATTACCTTTTGTGTTTGTGCTACATATGCATAAATACACATCTTGGCATATTATGTTGTGGAGTTGTATTTGCAGCAGTATATGATAACGTGATGTACAAGTAACGTACGCATAACGCTAGGTAACATGTATGAATCAGATAGGGAATGTCTGAAGTTGCCTATTTATGTTTCTTGATTGCATGTTTCATTTGTAAGATTTGACTTATTTAGGTACTCTTTTTCAGTGGAAGGTGATTGCTCATTTAAGTGATCCCCTCTTAAAAGTTCATAGAAGTATGCGATCCACTTAATGCAGAAACGTCTTTAACATAAAAATCTATAACATTTCTGTGACTTATAAGCTATAACCTGTGATTTTAGGTAGGATGCAGTGTGAAATTTGGCTATTTGAGTTAATATATTTGTGAATTGTTATATAATTAGCACCTCTGGGTTTTTGTTTAAGTAATTATGTCCTAATCAAGTTTATGTTCTCTTTTCTTTTTCTTTTTCTTTTTTTGACCCTTTCTGGGTACAGTTACTGTCTGACAAGGAGCCTGGTGAAAGTGTTATCCGTCCAAGTTCTCGGGGACCTTCATTTTTGACTTTAACTCTTAAAGTTTATGATGATGTTTTTGCTCACAAGGACATTGTTGAAGGTGGAAAGGAACACAAGGATATCACAAGCTTGCTTCGAATAGGGAAGACACTAAAAATTGGAGAAGATACATTTGAAGATTTAGATGAGGTAAGTATATTAAGTGTTGTATTACAGAGAATTGCTGATGTCTTTGGGGTAATGCAATCGAGCCAGTATTGATTAGAAGATATGCCAGAATGCTGCCAACTGCAAGATATATTGCCATGCTTTAAAAATGTTTCTCAATATAGTTCTGCCATGTCTTTGTATGAGTATTAGCATATTTTTCTATCGTTATAGCTGATTATTCCATATTGCAAAAGTTTGGATAGAAAGCAAACTTTTCCTTCTCTCCTTGTTTGATGCATATTTCAAGTTGTTTGGTGAAAATAACTAGGAAAAAGAATGATCTGGTAATGCTTGGTTTAAGACATTTATACTTTTATTTTTGATAAAATATCTTGCCGCTTTTTACATGTGGTCACTTGTAAATTGAATACTTCCTACAGACAGATTTTGTTTTCTCAGTGTACTTGTTAGAACATACCTCTGTGAACATAAATTCAATCATTTTTGCTGTATTTCTGAAGCATGAAAGAACGCACACACTTCTCTCTATTGCTTTTTTCAAGTTTGTTTGGTGAAATACCTAGGCTGGAATAAAGGTTCTGGGTATTGCTTGGTGTAGACTTTCTTTTTCCACTTGTTCAATATTATCTCTCGTCTTCGTAATTAATTACTTCTTCTAGAACGGGTTCATTTTCTCAACTTAATCCAAATGAAATCTACTATTGTCAACATTATTAAATCCAAGGTATGATCTAGAATCTCCACCACAGGTTCTAAATTATCTTTTATACTTCCTGTTTGATTAACTTCGTTTTCTACGTCTTCTTTACAAATCTGAAGGATCATGGTTTTTTGTTCTTGATTCAGGTAATGGATCGTTACGTGGATCCGTTGGTATCCCATTTGAAGGCAATGCTAAACTACCGCAAGTTCAAGAGGGGCAATAAAGCAGAAGTTGATGAGTTCCTAAGGATCGAGAAATCAGAGTACCCAATGAGGATCGTGTATTGCTTTGGGATATCCCATGAACATCCTGGCACATTCATACTGACTTATATACGGAGTTCAAATCCACATCATGAGTACATAGGTCTTTATCCAAAGGGATTTAAGTTCCGAAAAAGAATGTTTGAGGACATTGATCGCCTTGTAGCATATTTTCAGAAACACATTGATGATCCGCATGATTCGCCATCAATTCGATCAGTTGCTGCTATGGTGCCAATTAGGAGTCCTGCAACTGGGGGCTCATCAGGCGGCGGATGGGGTGGTTCAGGGAATGATGGTGGATGGAGAGGAGACCAGTCTTCAGACAGAGATAGAACTCCGGGTTCTAGAACAGGTATGCTAGAAGAACTTATTCATGCTTGCAGCACTATGCATACATGATATTCAATGCAACTATTGTAAGTTTGTTTCCTTTTCACGCATCCTTTGAGTGATTGGTTGTGTGATTCTGCCTTGAGATGTTTTACTTTGCCAACTTACAACTTTACTTTTACTCTGTTAACTCTTAACTTGCTGGTGCAAGAACTCTTTGCATACTTTGCCTAGTAGCTTAATTTTTAGTTGACTCTTGATGTGGACAAGACTGGTAAATTTGATGGGTTTTCATATTATTCCCTTCTGCTCCTCTCCACCATCTGTACAATCTATTGAAAGGTTAATTGAGTCCCACAAGTAAACCCCATCCCCAATCCTCCACCCACAAGAGTGGGATGTGGTTTTGGTTGATAAGTTATATGGAAAGGAAGAGCCCACTAACAATTTCACCGCTGCAAAGATTTCTTATGGATAATGTCTTAACTACTTGCCATATGGGACCAACCTTGTATATTAGTTTCTCTGAAAATCGAATGTTAGAATTTGATTGATTTTTTTATATATTCTTTTTAACTTTTAAATTATATATTTCTTTTTCTTCTCTAGCTAGATTGATAGCCTGTGCCTAAGGAACTAACAATTGACAGGAGCCTATTTGTTTGAGGGGTGAGATGTGTCTGGGTGACTGGCTTGGGGTGGGTTTTAATTGCGAGAGAGGTTGAAGGCAGCCTGTGTTTTGTGGAGTGGAGAGGCTGAGGAGGCAGGACAGGCAGGACTGTTTAAGGGATGGGGTTGGAGGTCATCTGGTGACTGGTGGAGAGGTTGACAGAGATTGCTAGAATTGGGGTTCATAAAGCGTGAAATTGCCTGCAGTTGTTGAAAGATTCTTGGGTTTATTTCTAGTTTCAGTTTTTCGAAGTATCTAATCTTCTTCGTTTTGTTGATGACCGAGTTTTCTCTAATTTTGTCCTTCCATGTTTTAATCTGTCTAGTTTTGTTTGGTTATAGGTAGAGGTGACTACAGAAATGGTGGCAATCAGGACGGGCATCCAAGTGGAGCACCTAGACCATATGGTGGGCGTGATGGTGGCCGCGGCCGTGGCCGCAGCCGTGGGCGTGGCCGAGGTGGCAGAGGCAATGACAGGCAGGATTCGGACCATGGATCACAAAGGTGGGGTTCTAAGGATGATGGTGATGGTGGTGGTTGGAGTAGTTTTCCTGGAGCAAAAGTTCAGAATTCACCAGGCCGGGAAGCTTTCCCTGGTAGCTGGGGCGGCGGAAGTGGCGGTGGAAGCGGGGGCAGTGATTGGGGCAACTCTGGTGGTGGCTGGGGGCAGGGAAGTGGTGGCGGTGGTTCAGATGATGCTGATGATGCAGAAGGTGGTAAATCTGGATGGGGTGGCAGCAAAAAGAGTTCCGGGCAATCACAATCTGGTAATGATGGATGGGCCGGTGGCAGCGGCTGGTGAACGTTGATACCGAAGTATCTACCTCCATTGGAATATAGTGGATTTAAGCTTTGAGTGGGCAGGTGGTTGAGCTAATTAATTTTGTAATCCCATTGTCACTAGACGTGGCATATTTCCCATTGCTATGTATGCAAACACCTAATCCTTTTAGTTATTTCAATGCACTATGGTAGTTTTATCTGTCTCGAATTGTTTATTACTGTAGCGGTAGAGTGCTAGTAGATAAGCTTAGCCTACAGAAAGCTCTCAATGTTTCTCATGGCAACGGTATTGTTGGGTTTGAAAGCATTGTGCAGTAGCAATGAAAAGATGAAAAAGTTGAATGTTGGTTGTCATTATGTAGTGGGGTTTAGTGCTATGCATTAAACTTGTCCAGATATAAACTAATACAGGAATTTGTTCATTTACTTTCTTGACTTGCTGCAAAAATTAATGGCATGTTCGTATGATGGATTCAACAGAACACAAGTTAAATTGTCACTCGTTTCTCTTATTTAGTATAGTTGTCTAGTTGTCACAAGTTAATGATATTGTCTAGTTAGGGCAGGTGTTCATATATGTTGGCATTATCCCCAAGTTGTTACCTACGATCAGCATGATGCAACCTAATAATATAGTATAGTTGTCAAGGCAGGTGTTCATATATGTTGGCATTATCCCTAAGTTGTTGCCTACAATAAGCATGATGCAACCTAGAACACTGTCGAATAAGAATAATTTCTTATTCGTTCATAGCTCCTTGGCCTTAATAGTTGTATACGTTTTTCTGCATCCATTACTAAATGAGGAAACTATTGGAAAGGACAAAAAGAATACAAGAAACCATCCCTCAGGACATTTACTAGGTAGCAACAAAATATGTTTGCCTCTACAAGGAAATATTATGCCCTGTTTGAAATGAATTATTTTCTAGGGAAGTTGAAAAACTTTTTCCTTTTTCCGACAAATTAGGTGTTTGATAGGATAAATTTTCTAGGGAATTGGCTTTCCTAGAAGCACCCTCACGCGCCCATTTTCTAGGGAATTGGTGAATTGGTTTTCTTGCTATTTTTGTGGTAAAAGTTTTTCCATTTATTTTTTATGCAATTGGGAAAAATTCTAGACACAATGGTAAAAAAATTCACTTTTATTGACAATTTTCATGCAAAACAAAGTCAAACGAATGGTATTTGGTATGTTAAATTTTTTTTTTAATTATTATTATTTTTTTTGCAATTGGAACAAATTTTAGACCCAATGGTAGAAAAAATTATCACTTTAATGAACAATTTTAATAAAAAACGAAGCCAAACGGACACCAAACTTTCAACATTTTCTAGGGAAATTATACCAATCAAACACAATTAATTACAATTCCCAGTAAAACAATTTATAGGCAATTCAATTCCCTATAAAACATTTTCTTTCCACACATTTTACACATTTGCAATCAAACGGATCCTTAGAGAAAATTCAACTTGAAGCTAAGCATAAAGAAATAGGACCAAACGACACTAAGTCATAGAAATTACAGCAGAAAGAATATCAACTTACCAATGCCTTCGCTTATGAAGGAATTTTTTCTTTGTTTTAATCACTACCCAAAGTTATGGGCTTGTCCATATTACAAACTACCAAAATTTTATAACAATTGTAGACAAGAAGATGGATAACATAGAAATCAACAAAAACTTCATGGAACACTCAAAATATATGTCCAATTTCCAAACAAGCTTGAGAGAACCTCAATAATCAAAACCCAACTCTTTCAGAATTGATAGGTAATTTACTTTCTGGCTCAATTTCATATTCTTTTGATTGCAGTTTGTCCCTTTAAAATCTTTTCTTTTGAATTTTGGGTATTCTGTTATCTGTTGGTTATGAATATAAAGTAAATTTTTATAGAGATGTTTAGACTGCCTAAGATCCTACTAATTGAATTTGACATTATTAATAATCAACAATATGAAGTCTTTTAGGCGTTTTTCTGTTATGTATGGAGTCAGCTACGTGAATTCTTTTAGCCACTATGCTCAGTTCATTGCTAAATAAACTTGAAAATCCAAAACAAAGGGATAAAGTGTGCATGGGAAATGACAGAATTCTTAAATCTTTTGAAGTTCTTTAGATTTCATGTGCAAAATCCCTGTTGAATAATTAATCTTCTGTTTCTGAAGGTGCAATTCAACGTCTAGCAGTAACCAATGTGTACAAACAATCAGAAGGTGCTAATTATACAAGATGCATCGAAAGAACTACGTACCGTTTCCATTAGAGAAGCCATGCTCAGCTTGTCACTTGCGCCTGGTGCCAAAGTCAAGCTTCTTGGAATTATACCAGCATTCAGGACTGTCAATAGATTTTATCCTCCACGTTGTGGGATTGGTACTAATTCTTGGATTTGTTGAAAATAAGTCCTCAGTATATGAGTATAATCGTGACGCATCATTTGTTGCCGTCAAAAACTACATAAACTTCTTGGATTTTGTTTGTTGGTGCTGTTTTCTTAATAGGTTCTTGGTTTTCTATAGGATTCAAAAGCAGGTTGCATTCGAGTGCAACGATTAATAAGAAAAAAGAAGACATCAAACAAGAAGTTCAACAGATGATAGATGAATATTCAATATGTTCACATATTGCAAGGATTTGGAGGCAGGCTGAAATACAAAAGGTTAGTGTTAAAACATGAATATAATTTTTCAGTATGTACACAGCAACTTGATTACATATTAATCAAATATCTCCATTCAAAGGTCTAAGATTTGCTCTTCTGTCTAAACTATGAAATTTTATTAATGTACATGTAGGTTGAGTTCGTCATAGAAGTTGAGGCAGGGTTGCTAAAAGAGGTTGCCGTGGAATATGCCAAAAGCTATGGAGCTACACACGTGATCCTTCCAAGGTACTCCATAATTTTCAATAAGGTACGTTTCTAGCTAATTTGTTTCAAATTCAACTCATACTTGGCTTGTTCAAACCTGATTTCCACAGGGACCTCAAGAAAAATAAGAAATATTTCATGGACAACCTATCTTGTGCAATATACAGGATGAAAACTGATGGTAGCGTTGAGACTGTGAGAGGAGTCGAGGCTGCTGAAGTTAGTGTATTGTCCTCATGCAGACATTTCAACGCAGAAACTTGTAAGTGAATAAGGTCCATACCGTTCATATATACTTTAGAGAATTCATAAACGGAAAGTTCATCCATTTTGATGTGCAGGCGAACAACGAGAAGAGATATTTGAAAATTCTGTTTGTTCAGTGTGCATGAACAGAAGGCCAAGGATTGGTGGAGAAACAAGAGACTTCGCTTATGCTGAGTTGCATTTGGCAACAAATGGATTTTCCGAGAAAAATTTGTTACCTATTCGAGGGAAGCAAATCTATAGAGGTCAATTAAATGATCTACAGCTAATTACGATAAGAGAACACCCTTTGAAAACCATTAAAGAAAAGGACTTTAAGATAGAGGTTCAGATCCTTGGGAAATTCAGACACGAAAACGTGGCCATGCTCTTAGGATCATTTGCAAAAGGAACGCATAGGTTGCTAATCTATGAATTTGTCTGCAATGGATCTCTGAGCAAACATCTATCTGGTAAAGGCAATATTGAACCTCCTCATCTAAGAGTTTAGGCTGTTAAAGAACGAACACGTTTATTCAGCACTTGTTTATGCAGACAAAAGAAGGGAATTCACGTGGGAAAGAAGAATAAAAATAGCTCATGGAGCAGCTAAAGGTTTGGAATATTTACATGGAAAACAGATTTATGGAAGTGTGAGGCCAAGTAACATCCTCATTACACATGATTACCATCCACTGGTAAATTTAATTTATTAATCCTATTCTGGATTACATTGAATTTCCTTTTACGCAAAATTAAGTTTCTTATGCCACTATTCTGTGTCATGGACCAGCTGTCGTATTTTGGGCTTGCTAGAAGTCGATACGAAGATATAGATCAGTCTCCAGAAGCTCGGGTGCTAAAGACTTTCGAATACTTGCCACCAGAATATGAAGGAACTGGGATAGACTTGAGCAAAGCAGATGTATATTCCTTTGGGGTTGTCCTTCTCGAGCTAATCACTGGTCGAAAGACGATTGAAGATACAGAAGGCCAAAGCTTCTTGAGATGGGTAATGACTTCAACATTCTTATTTTGTAGACAATTGCTCGAAATCATAAAAGTAATATCATCTTATTTCTTGGCAGGCAAGACCATCCTTTAGACAGAAGAAGTACATGGAATTGATTGATCCCCTAGTCCAGGATAGTGTTGATCTTTACCAGCTATACTGGATGGTTCGTGTTACAGATAAATGCCTTAGCTGGGATCCCAATAGTCGACCATCGATAAATAAGGTGATATTCCTCTGCAACCAAACTCATGAGAAGAATGAGAATTCACTTTGTGAAACTTTTGCATTTTACTTGCTGATTATTTTCTTGGATGAATTTACTTCAGCTGGTGAAGGACCTGGAATGCATAGTTAACCATTGTGGCGCTGAAGACTTCTCTCCTACTGAATCTGAACTTATGGCTGCAACAGTTAGGTAGTCGAATATAAGCCGGCTATAAGCAGTAGTGTTTGAATATTCTGATTATGTTGTACTGACTTTTTTTTGTTCAAAACTACTGTTCTGAGGCAGCAAATACATGTAATTATTATTTTATCTGCTGGTTCCATGGCTGGAGCAAATTAAACTTTTCACAATGGCAGATATGCAGCAAACTTGATGCTTTAGACTATTAACCTTGGCTTTGAGCAGGGTGTGATATTTTGAAGTTTTTTGCGACGAAAAAACCCATCAAATGCATTTAAGTTCCTTATTCTAAGTCATTTATTTTAGAAAAATTTCAACAGAAGATATAAACTAGAAGAAACTTCACACCAGCAGGATGAGCATAAGGCAAATTGGAATACTAAAATTAATAGGAATTACAAGAAACTTCAACGTTTAATGGTGTTGCTTTACTAATCTATTTTTTTTTTCATAAACACTTAACCATCACGAAGAAAAACATTTCTGTAAACGCGAACCCTGTACTAATGTAGAAGCATCGTGGTATAAGAAATTCACGAGCTACACGCTTAGACACAACGGATATGAAAAGAAACAAAGGTCATTTTTACAGAAAATGTCCAAAAACAGTGGTTTTTTTTCTAAAGAGCATTATATTCGTAAAATGTTTCTTTTCTCTGTCGTTTTTTGTTCATTATGAAAAGTTAAAATCGACGCAACGTTGGGTTCAAGTTTCAACCAAATTTATGAAATGCAGGATGGATAAAAATTCTAATTAGTAAACGAAGGCTTTATTGAAAATGACAAAAGAATCCAAGAATTCATCCCTCAAAACAAAATATATAGCCTCCACAAGAAAACAATGATAATTAATTTGAGGTTTTTGTCTTCAACTGATCACAGCAAGAAACCAATCTCTTCACTTATATCAAGGAAATTTTCTTTGTTATAATCTTTACAAGGTAAATGTCTTGTCCCATGTTACAAATTTCCAACTTTTAAAAGAAGAAATTAATGTTGTCAAAAAATATGTACAACATGAAAATTAACAAAAAATATATGTTTTACAGACTTGAGTGAAGTTCAATATACAGGATCCTACTCTTTCACAATTGCAGCTCTTCAGGTACTTTTCTGGGCTACGATTTGTTCATTGCAGTATTCAACCCCATGAAATCTTCCATAAAAACTCTTGTTATTCTTGATTTATGATTGTGATATCGTTTAAAATGTCTAATATGGCATGTTGTGGTTGTCAATGATTGACGAAAAAGATTCTTGTAGCGACCTCAAATTTTTTAAGAACAAGACTTGTTTGTTGTTAATTCAGCTTTCCTAAAAATCTTCTGACTTTCTCTCTCTCTCTCTTTTTTTTTAAGGTTACTGAAGGTGAAATTCATTTAAATCCAACCAAAAAAATGTCTACAAACACTCAGAGGATGCTAATTATCCAACATGCTTCTGAAGAACTTGGCTTCAAAACCTTGAGAGAAGCTGTCCTTTTACTTAAGCCTGGTGACAAAGTCCTGGTTCTTGCAATTATGCAGCAGGCCGCATCCTCTGCGGTTCAAAGTAGAAAATTACAAGGTACAAATTCATTGATTTGTCAGGAAGAAATGGTAGTAAGGAATGAGAATATATACCAAACATCAATAGACATGAATGTGAACATTCTTGCGAAGTTGCAGATAACGAGAAGATGAAAGACATCAAAGAAGCAATTAAACAGAAGCAGGATAAATATTCAAACTGCACAGAGATTGAAGGGATTCGAATATTGGCTGAAGCGCAACAGGTTATAGATCATAACCTTCAACACATGCAATTTTATTGGCTTCAATGTTTTACATTTCACATTGAACTATTTCATCTAAAGTCTTAAGTTTTCCCAGAGTAATCACTGTCACGTTATCAAATAGATTATAAATATATTTTTGTTTGTTGGATAATGAGGAAATAGCCCAGTGATTATATCCATTAGAGATGAAAAACTTCCCAAGCATGCTCAAACAAATCATGCAATGATGCAACTACAGCAAGTTGCAGCCCCAACCCCCACCAGTCTACCCAGAATTTGTGAATAAATTATGAAGTTTGATGGTGTATATATAGGTTGAATTCGACATAGCAGTTGAGGCGGGGTTTCTGAATGAGGTTGCGGCGGAATATGCCAAGAAAATTGAGGCAACACGCGTGATCCTTCCAAGGTATTATGTAATTTTCATTCACTATGATACATATCATGCCTTTTTTTCTTCCATTTTCTTTATCGCACTTGCATGCATATCTTCTCAATCAGGGAAGAAGAACTTAGGTTTATAAAATTTAACCGTCATTTGCCAATATTAGCAACTTCAGGTGCTGAAGTCCATACAAGTAGTAGAGACTGTGAAACTGTACACAATTTATTCGGCAAAATGTCTGACTCAAATCATCCTTCCATGTGTTTTTTTGAGGACCCAAGAATCAAACATATTTCTAGGACGTGTTTTGACGGGAATGGGATGGGGGTAAAGGAATGTGGCTTTGATGCCACTATCTAAGACGTATTGCGTTTTGTCAAAGAAATTTAGAATTGGTGATTACGATGCTTGAGGATTTATAGTTTCAGGAGTATCCCCTTCAGGGCACAGCCTGCTAGAGTAGCTTCCTTTGGATGCAGTCCCGACAAGCAACCATAGCGCGAGCTGCAGCCAGACGCAGTCTATAACACCAAGTCTCAGCCAGCCGCTGAAGTCTGAAAAAACCCAGGCGCAGACAGCGTCAGTCAGCTGGAGCTACTAGAAGCAACAACCAACAGGCAGCCATAGTCACCAACAGTAGCCAATTACAACACCAACCACAGTAGGCTGTCCCTTGACTTGAGACTATCACCTTAGCATGGTACTCTAAGATTCATTTTCAGTTCTCAAAGTCGATGCGTAGAATTTCACTTTGTATATTTCTCACCATTTAGGAGTCCAGAGATTAGCAGAGACCAAAGTGAGTCTTCACTCGTATCGTATGGTCTCAGAGCTCAAAGTCAATGTCGTCCACAACTCCTGCTGCTCATACTTCCAAATATGAGTAGGTGTTTTAGACGTTTTTTCTTTAGCCTTCACTAGCAAAAATCTAGTTCAAAGTCAGGAGACAAGCACAAGCTAAGACATAACAAGTCTTGCCTTGCAAATTCTCGCTATCTAAAATTGGAAGACAAGCTGAGCAAGGAGACAAACAATCCTTTACTAGNTAAGACATAACAAGTCTTGCCTTGCAAATTCTCGCTATCTAAAATTGGAAGACAAGCTGAGCAAGGAGACAAACAATCCTTTACTAGCAGGTCTTAGATCAAAGTTGTAAGATGAACGAAGGCAAGTGGTGTTGTAAGCTTAGGTATTTAAACCAGGTCAACTGGACCGAACCGGCAGTTGCACTAGGTCGATCGCTTAATTGGACTGATTGGCACAATACTGATCAACCAACCAGTCGATGATACATGTCCTCGACCCCCTCAACAAAAGGCCACTCACTCCTAAGATGACTCCTAAGATGTGGACTTCGGACTCCCTCACTCATCTATACACATACACAAAGACAAACTTCACTTTATCTCATATACTCCAAATGGACCACCGTCAAACTTGGCAGCGGTTGCCCTTGCAGTTGAGGTTGCTTTTTCCAGTTATAAAGATGAAGAATTGTCCAAATATCTGGGAAATCCAGTCTGCCCCACCCTATCTCAATAAAGCAGAATGCCCACCATTTTTAGACGTCAACAACTATAATGATACTAAGATGATGATAGGTGATAATATCACATCATTACATTATCATCACGATTATCTTTTGCTTATCATGTCATCATTATCATATTGTTTTGCCCTCCTCATTAAGTTTTAACATATCATCACCTCAGTACCTTAGTCGAAGGAGACCATGTATTAGCACTATAGTCTATAAGGGACCACAAATGTCCAAATTAAACAACATGAAATTGAATGAATTTTTTTTATTTTTTATTTTTTTCATATGACATTATATATATAATAGATGAAATTGTTTAAAAATAGCAGAATGCAGGAATCTGACTAAGTGTTAACATGTGTTGAAAATTTGGTTGCCAAATCTAAGAATTTCAATAGCTTATCGTTCTCTGAGTGAGTCAACCTCTCTTTATAATTCTGTATTTTGTTGTTCTGAATTTTTAGCGCAGTCCTTATGTTTGTGTTGGTAAGTGTTGGAATTGCACCTTCAGCCAGCAAGTTCACACATCCAGCAGATCACGTTCAGCATGCAGATCTTCTTCCTTCCAGATTCTTCTATCACATGGCCAAGACATGCTTATTCTAGATCCTTCATTAGTTAGT